>JAQZBX010015795.1:0-37159 GCA_029593785.1 Cabassous unicinctus
AATAAATCTTTAAAAAAAAAAAAATTTCATCTCTCTTATTTCATCTCACAAGAAATATATGAACAGAAAATTATCAAAGAATTATTTGTTCACTCATGAATCCGAGTAGAAATCATGTATAGATTTAAGGATGAACATACTTAAATACTAAACAGAGTAATTTTCATAGTCATTTAATATCTTTCATTTCAGAGGAACTTCTTTATAGACCTAATTCTTAGTATTGGATATTCCAATCTTCCATTACTTTAGACATTACTGATGCAGATATTTACATGAAATTATAATCTTGGTTGTTTGTGAAACCGAGTTGTTAGCTTGTTACTTCTCATTCATTGTCTCAACCCCTCACACACTGTGTTTACCTGCAGTAGGCAGACCTATGGTTTCAGGTACGCAGTGACCAGATAAGCTAGATGCATCCTAAATCAGGCAGGGTCTCATTTTCATGCAAATATTCTGTGAAATGAAATTCTAATTTTTAGGGCTGTTTGTTGTTGGGAAGTTTGTTTTCTCTGGAGCATGAGATACACTTTACGACTTGAGGTAGTAAAGAGTTTTATTTTCTAAACAGAACAATAACATCCATAAAGAAGCTGTGACTGTAGAGTGATAAAAATTGCCGCCTCTGAAGTGTTGATCTGGAGGGCGGGGTCACTATTTTGAGTTATATTCTCTACAGTTAGCCCAGTAATTATTTTATTTCTCTTTACTTGTTAAGAAATATTTTTAGATTCTAAATTCATGATGTAATTGGTTATAAAGAATTTGAAAGTAATCTCTAATCCATAGCATTGAATATCCAAGTTATCATTATAAGAACAATGTCAGATTGATTTCCTATCACAGATATTTGGAAACCTAATATTCTTCTTCAGGTAACAGCATCATTGTTTTAATTATTATCATTTGGGGAAGCGGGTGTGGCTCAATGGATAGAGTTCCCGTTTACCATATGGGAGGCCCCGGGTTCGCTTCCCGGGGCCTCCTTGTGAGGGCAGGCCGGCCCACGCGGCCCGGTGGGCTGATGCAGCAAGACCTCACAACAGGAAGCGGGTGTGGCTCAATCGATAGAGGCCCCGTTTACCATGTGTGAGGCCCTGGGTTCGCTTCCCGGGGCCTCCTTGTGAGGGCAGGCCAGCCCGCACGGCGCGGTGGGCTGATGCAGCGGGACCTCACAGCAAGGGGGAGATAAGCAGACACGGAGAAAACACACAGCGAATGGACACAGCAAGCACAAGCAGCAAGGGGGGGATAAATAAATAAATAAATCTTTAAAAAAAAAAAATTATTATCATTTGTCAAATGGTTTATTCACCTCCACAGATTTGTAGAACACATATTTCCGTATTTCCAATACCTCACATTGTAACTACATGAAGGCAGAACCTTATAAACTTCAATCTGTTCTCTATGCTTTTACGTCTTCATAAAATTCTTTATTTCGCCGCTATTCATGATCAAGTAATAAGTGCCTATAAATTTTTTCCCATCTCTTAGCAGATCACAAATTCTGCTGAGCTACCAGAACTTCACACTGACATGAAACCCTAATATTCTTTAATCAAAAACTGAGTGTATTAGAACCTTAGGCAGGTCTATAGAATTTGACATTTTCTTCCTCTGAAGAAAACGCAAACTCTCATCCAACTGGTCCAGATGAACTACACAAGTCCCTACTAGCTATACCCAGTGGTTGCTAGTTTCCCTGGGTATCTTTTCTTTTTAATTAATTTTTTTTTTTTTGAGGTACCGAGGCAGGGGATTGTATGTGGGAAGCCAGTGTACAACCACTGAGCCATGTCAGCTCCCCACTGGGTGTCATTTTAATTGTCCATTTTCATGACTTGTCTCTTCAGAGAGACTGGCAATTTATTCATATATTTTATAGGGCTGAACACATAGCATAAATATGATTTAACTAGAAAGCCATTTTAAGCATCTTCCTATCCTTTTCCTCCCAAATGTCTTAGCATAATTTAGATATTAGAAACAAATGGGATTTTCAAACACAGAGTGTGGCAATTCAGTGAAGTAGATTACGAGTCTCATATCTGTCTTTCTTAGACTTTATCATCTTGTAATCTTCCTCTTTGCATCCCTTCATGCCACATACACTAAACAAAACAGATGGGCCAGGCTTTCTGGGATAAGAAAAAAATGGTTTTGTTTTGCCTGTGCCATAAATTATCTCAGCTGAACCCTGTCTCTGAATTTGTAGTTAGAGGAAAGGCAAGATCAAGTTAGAAGCATGAACTACTTGTTTTTCTCCCCTCTTAACAGAAAGGGAGCAAGAGAGAGGGTAATGGGGAGATCCTAAGTTGACAAGTTCTGGACAAGAGTCTCAATAATAGGTAAATGGCAGATGTCACTATATTTGCAAGGAAGTGGTCTACTGATAATTGAGGCAGTGCAGAGTTGTGACTGAGAATTTGGGTTGTAGTTCAAATCACAGATATGCACCTTGCTGCTTCCATTTCTATGAAATAGGTGTTTTCTATTTTTTTAAAAATGCCAATCTCATAGAGTGGATATGTGGATAAAATAGCATATAGTTAATTCTGAATAAATGCCAGCTATTATTTTTCTAAGTAATTGGAATTTGTTTAAAGTTTCAAGATGTCTTATTTGACCATTATAATATTGTTGGTGGTAATTTCCCACTTATCAGAAGAAAAACTAGAACATAAAGGGTTAAATAAAGGTATATTCAAACTCAGAAAGTCAGTAAATGTCATCTTCTCCCATTTCAGTTCTCTTTGGACATGCCTACCATTCCTGTTAATCCCGTTTGCACCCACCCAAACTCCTGACCTCAAGTCAAAAAAAATCTTGTCTGAAATGATAAGGTAACAGGTTTATATACCAGTGGAAAGAGGCAGAACGTCTTAACAAGGTAGAGTTATTAGCTCATTTTAAAGGCAAAAGTAGGCTTCTTGATACTGCTATTTTAAAGGCAAGTTGAATAGCAATAAGTCACTTTTCCAGCAAGCCCCATAAGGCTTTTAAACAATACTTGAAGCAATTGCAGTGATGCTGTGAATGTCTGCATTTGTTTTATAGAATTGGTGGCATTACCTTGGATATGTTGCCTCGGGGAGCGTATCTTGCCAGAACATGTAACACGATAAGGTTTTTTTCTGAATTCAACTTAATATTTGAAACTCGAATATACATGTCTAGGATTTTTTATAGTGCTTCTTGTCGTGGCACCCAAGTGATTTGCATTCATCAAATCAGTGGAGAGCTAAACCCTGCAGCACTGAATGGGGATAAATTTAATAAAAAGAAAAGCCTTCTGCCTCTATAAATGCATTCACATAGAACATTATCATATTAAAACTAAGCTTCTCTAACCAAAATTCAGAGAAGAAACTTTTACAAATGTTAAGGATACTCTTATAGACATTGGTTTGATTAATGCATGATTGTAATTGTTGTACATTTAAAATGCATGCTTGAAGGAAGTGGGTGTCGCTCAGAGGTTGAGCACCTGCCTCCCATGTACAAGGTCCTGGGTTCAATCTCTGGTACCGCCTAAAAAAAAAAAAAAGAAACAATAACTAAAAGGAGTAGGTGTTGCTCAGTGGTTAAACACTTGCTTCACATGTACAAGGTCCAGGTTGAATCCCCAGTACCTCCTAATAAAATAATAAAAATAAAATAAAAATAAATAAAATAAAATGCATGCTTGGAAATTATGGAAATATCTGTTTATGTCCCTTAAGATTGTAATTTTGCCAGTTTATATTTTTCTGTAGATAATGTTTTTAGAGCTATCCATTTCAAAGTCAAGGGTAACTCTATATGCTTCATTAGGAGAATTAGTACTAATCTGGCAAAATATTGGCACTCTATTTTGTTTCAGGCATTTTCTTGGTTATGGTCAGAGAGTGCACTTACAGTCCAGCACAGGGAAGACTAAAAGAACTGAATGATGTAACAGCAGTAGATTGTTTGCAAAAGTGTTACTACTACTAGAAAAACAAACTTGAAAGCTTTTTCTAATGGTGGGCTAAATAATAGTCCCTTTATATATGAACAGAAACTTTTCTTTCACATACAGGATCTTTGGTAGGAACAGAAATTTTATCATTTCTTTCTGTGAAATTGATCCATTGTGGACAACACATTTTGCTCTCTCTAAGACAGTTTCTCTTCCTGGGCAGTTGAAAGAGTAGGGGCCAAGGAACGGCGAAACAGAGGTAAACAAGCAGTGACAGCTTACCAAAGGTGGTGGCATGGGAGAATTTATCACTGCCATGAATTGCTGGAGTATGGTGATAGGAAAAAGCCAAGTGCCTATTAATAGATGACATTATCGTTTTAAAATTCACAGACAATAAATTCTCTGTTGCCTGCAGGGGTTCATTGCCCCACCCTTGGCACACCTTTGACAAACACTATGGGAGAAATGAATGAAAAAGGAGTTGATGTTAATATAGAGAATTCTCTCTCCTGACCTAACAGAGGAAAGAGTTAGTGTGAACCAGAAGAGGATTGCCGGAGTTGCTCAAGGAAGTTATCCTCCAGCATTTAGAGTATTTGTTATGTTCAGGTACTTCAGAGTTTTATTTTTAATATTTGGAAAACACCTTCAAAGTAGCTGTTACGTATTTACTGTATGAGAAACCTGGGCCTCAGAGCACTGGTGACTTTGCAGAGGAGTCACAGCTGTGGATCTGGGACTCAGACTCCCATCTATATGATTCAAAGGTTCACAGTCTTTCCACTGGGCATCATTGCCTCTCCAGTCTTATTTTAAATGGGATTTAGGTAGGCAGCACTTATATTATTGATTTGGGGTTGAGTTTTTGTTTATTTATTTATTTATTTGTTTATTTAAAGCACATATCTAAGAACTCATGTTGTTCAAAGGAAAAGTTATTTATGCTTTTACCAAAAAAATTGGAGTTAGAGAGTAAAACACCAAGAAGTCAGATGGAGCCATTTAAGTACTTTTGCTTCTTTTGCTTAGAAAGGAGTTATGTGGAATCTTTTCTTGCTTTTTTTCCCCATTTTTCTATGTCCAAAGTTGAAGGCAGGTAATACTATATGGTCTGTCACATCTTCTGAACTGAATGACCACTTACTACACTAGTTTTCTTCTGGCAGCATGGAAAACCAAGTCTCAAGTACTGTATAAAATTTCACAAAGAAGGATGACATAATTTGGAATATAGCAGCCTCTCCATCCTAAGGAGGTAAATGATTGGGTTTCCATCACTCGACTCAAACTCTTTCTTCTTTTGTCACCCTTTCACTAAACCCAAGTATGCATCCACAGGTTAGCTTCCGCAAATCTGATCGTTCCTTGGAAGAATGAAAAAAACATTTAAAAATACTAAATGTCCAAAGACTTCTGAGAAAAGTCAACACAGCTTCCTTCTCTAGAAGAAAAATCTTCATCTAAGCCAAAAATGTGGATTTACACATGCAGAAACATGTAAGAGACTGCGATGGTTTATACACATAAGAAATTAACCTCAAGTTAACTCGTTTATATTCTTCTTTATCATATCAAAGGTTTAATTGTAAAATTAGACCTTTGTTCTTATTCAGCAAATCTATGTCACAAGATGAGCTAGCATTTAGATATATAAATAAATATAATTTGTTAATATCTCTTTGGTTCCAAAATGGAACATATATTTGCAATTTACTGCTGCAGTATCAGCTGTGCTTATTATGATAGTGACTTAGACTGGATGACAATAAGAAAGCTGAAGTCATCCGTACTTGCTATTTAGTCTTGTTTGGAACAAAAGGTAAAGAACTCACAAATACCACAAGTTATCTCCTTGTTTGAATTTAAACAGATTTGAGTTTGCAAAATAATTTCTTTACAATTAAATAGCAGCAGAAGTTGCTTCTTTCTTCCTAGGAAAGTAGGCAGGATGACTGCATCAAAGGGGCTTGACTGTGTTGAATGACTTACTAGATATTTCCTAACTATTGGTTCAAAAGATGTTGGTGATCTTGCATAGCTTTCTTGATAAGTGGTTCCTGAAGATATATTTTGAAGCACACTTCTTGTGTTAAAAAAACTAAACAAAATAAAACAAAAAACTAAAATTAACTTCCAAGGACCTGAAAAAGCCCAAAAGCTTGTTGATTTATGAAAACTGAATTCAGTAAGGACCAAGAATACTGACATAAACAGTTGAGGAATTATATCAATTATCTACAGTTTCTTTTTTTTCTTTTGATGTTTCAGTCATCTTTCAGAAAACCAGTGTTTGAAGGACCATAGTAAGGAGAATAATGCAGGGGGAGAAAGCTTTCATTTACTTCATACAGTGGAACTTTGAGGAAGTGTCCAGATAACACCTTCCAAAAGGTTATGATCACTTGGGGTGCATTTTTTCTTGGATATTAGTAGCTGGTGTGAAGGAAAGGAAATCAGTCAAGTTCTGAGGAAGAACCTGATACTCTGAAAGACCCAGAAATTTAATAAGCGTTTCACACTCCATTATTCCAAGAAATAGGATAAAACTTGGATCCTGAAAAACTAGCATCAATGATGATGATAACTACTTACTGAGTTCCTACTAAAGGACAGGTGCTTTTCTTGTCCTTATATACAAGCAAGCATCCAATGCAGGTTCTATTATCCTTAACATACATAAGGTACAGAGAGGTTAAATAGCTTTCCTAAGATCACGGTACTGGTAGGTGGAAGAATTTATGCCTGAACTCACATCTGTGGATCTCAGAACCCTTCTGTATTAGTCAGGGTTCTCTTGGGAAACAGAATCAACAGGATATATCTGTCAATAATCTGAGATTTTATAAGAGTCTCTCATGCGACCATGGGGATGCACAAGTCCAGGTTCCGCAGGCAGGCTGCGAGCCACGGGCTCCAAAGAAAGTGCGATGAAAGGTCCTTGATGAGTTTCTGGGAGAAGTTGGCTGTCCAAAGACGAGCTGGGAAATTCTCTCTGAATGTTGAAATCACTTCCCCTTTTAAGGCATTCAACTGATTGGATAAAAGCATCACCCATTGCTGATGCAATCTCTCTGATTGATGCAGATGTAATCAGCCATCCATGCAGTAAACTCACTGGTGATCGAAGTCCATAAATGCTCTTGTATTACAATTAGCCCAGTGCTTGCTGGACCTAACACCTGGACACAATTACCTGGCTGAGTTGACACATTATCCTAACCATCACACCTTCCTTATTCTACAGACTTCACTTGCTGAGGGTTTTTTATCCTGTGGGTAGGTTATGGGCATGGGAAGTTGGAGTTTTAAAGGGGCAATAAAAGTTTGGAATCAGTCGGCTATCTGGATTGTCATTCAGGTAGTTGAGCTACTTTTAAGAAAGATGAAAAAGGTAAGACAGAAAGCATTCAAGGGTTCAAGGACTAGATGATGGTGCCTGAAGCACATGATCTGGGGGTTAGAACAGGTGCCAGGACCAAAGTCTGAACTGCAGTATGTGTCAGTAAATCAAGGCAGAAACATAGTCACAGTTGCAGCATTGCAGGAATGAGAGGTAGGCTTCCCAACTGCATTTCTGGGTTGTAGATTCCAACACCTAGTGAATCTGCATTTGTCAAGATTAATTTTTCAGATTGATAATGTTCAGCATGTGCAGGATTTGAAATTGGGAAGAAGAAATCAGTCTTTATTCATACCCCCATCACAGTTGTTAGTTCTTGATAATTAATTCATCATGACAGCTATTGAAAAATTATCTATGATATCACTCCGTGTGTAAGTATAGTTTTCTTGAAATGAACATATATATATTTTTCTTTATGGATCTTTGCTAGTAAAATATTCCTGTCTTGACATCTGATTTTTCTATCATTTGCAGCTTTTGGAAAGGTGGCAGAGTAAAATAGGAACATTTTCCAAGTATATAGTTTAACAGTACCAGGACATATGCACTGTGAAGTCTCATGAGATGTCACTACTAACTCATGAAATTTGGCAGGCATAATTTTTTTATAGTCTTAGAATATAGGGCTGCTATTTGCATTTCTTGAAATCCTGCTGTTTCTTATGTGTTTCTAAAACATAAAATGACAGCTAAAGCAATGCCTCCTAAGCAAAATGTTTCAAGGATTTATATGTGATTGTTTTATTAATATTCCATCAGGAGTCATCTTGAGTGAATTCAGATTTTTTACTTTGACACATTTTTTTTTGCCAAAGGGCTGCTGATGCAAAGTGCTAGAAATGGGTTGGCTTTTATAAAGGGGATTTATTTGGGGTAAAAGCTCTGAGGCCATGAAATGTCCAAATCAAGGCACCATCAAAGGTACTTTCTCACCAAAGTCAACTACTGTTGATCCTGTTGTCCAGCCAAGTGGTGAAGCAAGATGGCCGCCGA
The DNA here is from genome assembly GCA_029593785.1 of Cabassous unicinctus. NCBI lineage: Eukaryota > Metazoa > Chordata > Mammalia > Cingulata > Chlamyphoridae > Cabassous > Cabassous unicinctus. The sequence continues at coordinate 8,346 of JAQZBX010015795.1, forward strand.
TCTCTGCTGAGGTCTCTGCCTTCCCCTCCAGAATCTACCATCTCCTGGAGCTCAGCTGTGGGCAACCAGGCATAGGGCTTGTCTCTTTCCTGGTCTCCCCTCTTAGTCGCAGCTGCTCTGCTTTCTTCCTAAGTTCAGCTGTAAGCTATCAGGCATATGGCTCATTTCTCCCAGGGCCTCGACTCCTTGAACCTCTCAGGGCTTCTGTTTTCCTGCACTCCTCTCTCACCTGGCAGGATCAATATAATATGGCAGCTCCCTTTTCCTGTGTGTCTACATTTTTATCAGACCCAGCAAAGAGGGCAGAGACTCAACCGAGTAAAGTCTCTCTGATATAGTCCAGTCAAATGGGCTTCACACGAACAGGAATGCATTAGTTCAAAAACATAATTTTTCTCATTTTGGGATTCATAAAAGAATTTCAAACTGTCACAATACATGATTGATATTTTTCTCTAATCGTCTTCAACATTAGAGAATGAAAAAGGGCAGCAGGATTACTGATCAAGATGTTTTGTTTGGTCTACTTTTTTGATACAAACCATTTATCAAAGTCTAAAAGGCATCTCCCTTAGAGCCTGAAGTTGTAATATTGCTAGCTACTTTCTTTAAAACTTATTATTTAATATTTTTCTAAATACCTAGAATGTGACACTTGGTATAGTAAGTATACCTTAACTTATGAATAGAATTATGGGAATGAACTAGCTGTTATCCACAATAAATATGCAACTGAGTTTTAGGTTATGATATTGACTATGAATTCAATGATCAAATGCTGTGTTGTTTTGGCCAGTGTTTTTAATAATAGAAAGCAGGAATCATAAGCTTTTTGAGTTCAAAGATGGTGTCTATTTTGCTCCCATTTTCTCTCTCTCACTTAGCACAGTGCTTGGCAATTGGAAGACATTTAATAAATACTTGTTGAATTATAGCTCTTTAATGGAAAGAATCCAAAATGTATGAGAGTAGCTTATCACGACCATGAAATGCTTTACCTAGTGAGCCATTAAATTTTCCTTCTGATTTGAATGCTGCTATTCAAAACTATGAAAGAAAGGAATTCTTTCTGACATGCAGAGTGAAGCAAAGAATTCACCAAATCTCATCATCTATCGGGCATCAAATATGCATCAGGGATTCTGCTTTACTTGTTGAATGTCTCTATTACACCTTGTCTACCAAATGGTCTTATTTATCCTTTAGTGCTAAACGCATCAATCTTTTATACTTAATAAAAGTGTCCTGGGCTTCAAGTGCAGCCCTTGGTGCTGCCTCTCTTTTCCTTCTTTCTTTCTTTCCTTTTTTCTTCTTTTTAAAATACAATTCATTAATTTAGTTTGTATCTGATCTACTTGATTTTGTAATTTAGTTAATTATATATAGAAATTCCAGTTAGTTTAATTCTGTCTGCTTTTCCTTTAGTGTGTGTGTGTGTGTGTGTGTGTGTGTGTGTGTGTGTGTTCTTAGGTAGTTCTTTAGTTAGTAGCTATAGCTTTTCTTGTAATTTTACTTGACACATCCTCGGCTTCTAAAGAGCCTTTGTTTCTCTCATTATTGAAGTAGTTTATCTGAAAATAATGCTTCTAAGAAGTTGGTGGTTATGCTACACAGTCTAGGTTATCTTGAACAGCAAGTTAGGAAACACTAAACAATGCATACCTTCATTTACCCAGACTCAGTAAGGTCCCAATATGTGCACATTGTTACACTAGTTGTTATGTTAGAAGAGAGAGTTGAGTCAGGATAAAGATATTTTGCCCTATAGCATAAAGGATAGCGAACCAAAGATTGAACCCCTAAATTGAACTATAAATGTGCTAAAACGTGTGTTCTTGGGACCCAGAGTTATTCATTCTTCTTGGGGTCTCATTTGAAGAAAATAACATACAAAGGCATATACACCAATAATTTTGTGATTTATGTATTTGATAACTTATTTGTTAAGATAGATTTGTGCAAGCATGAGGTTATATCATGGCATCTTTATCAATAAGCATATCTGTGTAGTGTCTTTAGGTTTGCAACATAATAATCTCTATCCTTTATCGAATTGCTACTATAACCAGGTGATAGTTTGCAGATATAATAATACTTTGAAGATATTTAATTGGATAAACAGAGTATTATAGCAGTGATGAATATGATCTTAGAAGTTAGACATGAGTTCAAATCTAAGTACTGGCATTTATTACTGGTGTGGATAGGTATTATGTTTTATGAGCATAGGTTTCCTTGTCTGTAAAAGGAGAATAATACTATCTTCTTTATAAAACTATTTTCAGGTTAATTGAGAAAAGCTATGTAAAGACACACACTGTGTGTGTACATATATATTCTAAATAAATGGTGACTGATAATAGTACTTTGTGCAGTTTTTCTTTCAATGCCATATTGAAGGCATTCTATGTACTAGGCACCTGCTGTGCAGGAATTTTGAAATGTAGTCAAGGTTTCCAACTGGGTTGCTGGGATTCAAACCCAGAGCTTTCAGCTCTAATGCTGGTTCCCTTTCCACTGTACCGTACTACCCCGACCACATTCACTTCTCTTCCCACCAACAGATGATAGAGCAACGTGCTGAAAGTGACTCTTCAATCCCTCAAAGGGGTTTATCTGAAAACGTTCTCCCAAATGCCTCACTATATTTTTTCTATAAACGTTTTTACTCATTTTGGCTCATGCTGTTTTGTGTTATGCTCCAAATTAGCCTATATTCTTAGCCTATAAACCTAATTTCTACTCTGACAAAAAGTTAATATATAACTATAAAGAGAATCTATATTAGTTTTTGTTAAATGTACTCACAAAAGGTTGTTCATGCCTTTGGAAAATATGTGCACATTTATGCTTCAATCCCTGCATATAGGGCTTTTCAGGCTGAAATTTGGGGAAAAGAAGGAAATATTACTATAGCTTATGCTAATAGAACTACAAGGGAACCTATGCTGTAGTCCAAGCACTTTATTAGAAGGTTAAATTCTTGGTCCCCAAAATCAGATTGTTTTGTTTCAATCCCAATATCATATCATCATCATCATCTCTTATCTGACAGTTCCCAACTTTGAAGTGTTAAAGCAATTTTGCCTTGTGTCAAAAGTAATTTGTTACCAAAAATAGTCTAAGCATTCACCTTTTCAAATGATTTGTTTTTTTAAATTTAAAATCATTTTTAAATTGAATATGATTCAGGTTATTCCAGTAATCATATTATTGTTCCTTATCTGTATTCCTATGTCTTCTTAGTGAGAAAGAGGTGGAATTATATATAGAAAGACCTTGGGTATACCCAGAGGAGTGAATTTCTTACGTGACTACTAACCCATTTGTTTCTATCAGAAAAAAAAACTGGTGAAAATAAATGAACCTAGTAATGATTTTGGGTAACTACCATGTGCTGAAAATTTAAAATACACAAACACATATACCCGCACAGTAATGCCAGGAGTGCTGACACATAGACTGGTACTTAAAATATTTCATATTTTTTAAGAAATCAAAAGAAAACCTGTTGCTAAGACTTACTTTAAGGGATGACACTATTAGAGATAATTTTATCTCTACCACACTTTTAAGAGTATGATGATTTCAAAATGACTAAAGAAGAGTTTTGAAAACTGATATTAATAATGAATCCTGGCATTTGAAGCTAGCAAGTAATTCTTTGCAGTTTGACTTCTTCATTATGAGCTATGCCTTAAATTATTGTGCTCCTAAACATGGCTATTTTTATTCCTGAGATTTTATATTTTTATTTGACAGTTTTAGGACTGTAAAGATCCTGGCCAACCTCTTACCTTGCAAACCTGCTTACCTGATGCTATTCAGTGTGTACTATTCAGTTAGTAGTTAACATTTAAGAAAATTAGTGATGTCTAAAATATGATAAAAGAGTTGGTTTTCCATTTGCATTAAGATTCAATTATTAATGATCTTGTTTACTTATATTCTAGAACACAAATCAACTTCACAGTGGCTATTGATTTTACAGCATCAAATGGTGAGTTTTATGACTATTACCTGGCAAAAATTATCAGCAATTAAGTGAAAAATAAATTTTAATTTTTTTGAAGTTTAGATATTTTGTTCCCACATTTATTTACACTTCTGAATTTTTCATAGAGAATTCAGATTTTCTTTCTTTTTAACATTATGAAATAGTTCAAATATACAGAAGACTACAAGAACTATAGCAAAATATATATAACAGTCCCATTCAGATGATCAAATTTTGAAACATTATTTTCATTTCACATATTTTTAAAAGATTATAATTTCAGATAAGCTGATTGTGTATACTCCTCCATTCTACTACCCTCCTTTCCTTTCCATACTTTAACTACAATTTTGAAATATCTAATTATAACCCTCATTTTTATGGTATTTTTTATTAATTTATGCAAATATAATTCAGCAGTGCATGTACATTATGCAACTTCATTTTATTCAAATATTTGTTTTTAAGAATTAACCATGTTAACACATTTATATCTAATTCATTCAGCTGTACTGTCATATAATACGATGTATAGCTATTCGTAATTTATATATCTGACATTTATAGTGGAATTTTAATTTTATTTTAAGTAACTTTTTTTTCAAACAGAATAACCACTTGAAATTAGTTAATATATATCATAAGAACATGAACCTCACTATTGAACTTATCTCAGAAGTTTTGATCAGATTATTTTTCTCTAGACTTTTTTTCAAATTGCTTATTTTGCCTGTGGTTCTCAAATTATATTCCCTTTCCCTCATACATCTTGCACATTGATTCATTTAACAAAAGAATAGACTTTTTAATTTAAAAAGAACCTTAGATATCACTTAATTCAACTCTTCCCTTATACAAGTGAGGGAACTCAGATCTGCAAAATATTTTCTATAATAAATATATCTTTGTAATTCTAGAGTTAGAACTAGAGATGAAGAAAACAAACTCTAAATGAGCTCACCTTTCAGAAAACATGTTAAGTTTATTCCCCAACATTATGACTTTAAGTTAATGATTTTACTCATGAGTTTATTAAATAAAATATGGAACATAGAAATAATACCTAAACTCCAAGTTAAAATACTAGTTATCATTCACTAATGAATGTTAGACCAACACCTAGGAGAAGCAAAAAATCTATTCAACAGACAGATACAAACTATACAAACTGATTCAGGGTGAATCCTACCTAACATTTATTCACAGGAAGAAGAAAAGGATGTCTGTTCTTGCCACTTCTATTCAACATTGTACTGGAGGTTCTAACCAGAGCAATTAGGCAAGAAAAAGAAATATAAGGTATCAAAATTGGAGAGGACAAAATAAAACTATCTCTATTCTCAGATCTTGTATACAGAAAATCCTACGGAATCCATTAAAAAAACCATTATCACTAGTAAACAAGTTCAGCCACTTAGAATATAAATTCATGTACAGAGATAAATTGGCTTTCAATATACTTGCAATGAAAAATCTAAAATAATATTAAGAAAACAATTCCACTTACAATAGCATCAGAAAATTAAATATTTAGGAATAAATTTAACCAAAGAAATGTAAAACTTATATACTGTGAAAACTATAAAACATTATTGAAAGAAATTAAAGATGGTCTGAATAAATGGGAAGCCATCCTGTGTTCATGGATTGGAAAACTTAATATTGTTAAAATAGCATACATCCCAAATTGACCTGCAGAATCACTGCAGTCCCTTTCAGAAGCCCAGCTGAATTCTTTATAGAAATTGACAACCTGTTTCTAAAATTCATATGGAATTACAAGAACCCCAAATAGGCAAAACAATCTTAAAAAAGAAGAACAAAGTTGAAAGACTCATATATGCTTCAAAGGACACTAAAAGGAGAGAAGGTACAAAAAAAAGAAAACAACTCCCCACAGAATGGGAGAAAATATTTGCAAATTATATTTGATAAGGGTCTTTTACGTTTTTATAGTGTTTATCTCCTTCAATATATAATGAACTCTTACAACTCAATAATAAAAAAAGCCAACCCAATTTTTAAAATAGGGGAAGGATCTGAATAGATGTTTCTCCAAAAAGATATGCTAAGATAAACAAATGACCAACAAGCACATGAAAAGACAGTCAGCATCATTAGCTATAAGGTAAATGCAAATCAGTGTCATAACCATTTCCCACCCATTAGGATGGCTCTAATCCTAAAAGTCAGTTAATAATGTGTTGGTGAGTATGAAGAGAAATTGGAACCCTCACACATTCCTGGTGGGAATGTAAAATGGTGTGACCACTTTGGAAAACAGTTTGGCAGTTTCTCAGAAAGCTAAATGTAGAGTTACCATATGGCCCAGCAGAGCCACTCTTAGGTATATATGGAACAGAAATGGAAACATATGTCCACACAAAAACTTATATATGAATGTTCATAACAACATTATTCATACTACCTCAAAAGCCAAAAATTAGAAACAACCCAAATGTCCATCCACTGATGAATAGGTAAATAAATATGGTAAATCCATAAATAGATATTATTTGGCAATAAAAAGGAATGATGTGAGATATATGCTACAACATGCATGAACCTTGAACACATTTTGCTAAGTCAACTTCTTTACCTTATTCTAGAAGGGTTGGGAAAGGATGAAATTTCCTTAGAAGAAAGTTGATTGTAATATTAATTACGTTTAAAGTTTAAAATATTACAATATCCTTAAATAAAGAGTTATAGTTATGAGTTAGGGCTATGGAAAAAAAAGCATAAGGGCTATGGAATCAGAAATGCCTACATACATATGTTAGTCTTACCAATTATTAATGCGTGGTTTCGGACAAGTTATTTAAACTCTCTAAATTTGAATTCCCTAATCTGAAAAATGGGTATAAAAAAGTAACTATGTCATAGGGTTTGTTGAGGGGATTAAATAAGATAGGAAGTAAGGTATTCAATACATGTTAGATTCCATGCTGTTGTTATTTTAGTCAAACCCAATGTCATCATACTAAAAGTTCATTCTTCATAGATACTGTTTCAGATGCTGAGAAAGTACAAACATGGTTCCAGAACTCACAGAACTGGCAATTTTTTAATTGTCAAATTTTGTGGTGCAGAACAGAAGAGCAATCAGAGTGGGAGAGAAGAAACTGTGAGGGCTGGAATGCATACACGAGGCTATCTGATACATGTGAGATATAGGCTGAGGAGGAAAAATGAATTTTAGGAAAGGGGAGCAACTATAGAGTTGGAGGAAAGGTGTCAGTAGCGGTACAGTGAAGAAAGAGGTCTGGATGAAGATGCTGGAAAGAACTAGCATCTTTGGATGGATGGGATCAGGCCCTGCTATGTATGCTAGGCTAAGATGTTCAGACATGCTTGGGTAATAATAGGATTTTTTTTTAACTTTAAGTTATGACTTTCTAACTGAAATAGAATTAGTTGTCATGTTGGCACCACTGGGTCACAACTCTTATATTTGAGAGTTGTATTAAGTAACCATTTAGTCCAATAATGGTATTGCTTAACTATGTCTCCAGTGGGCTTTTGACCAAGTGGTAAAATCCCTACTTTAGAAGAAATACATTTAAAAAAATTTTTTCATATGGAACCAATCCTTCAATGCTGGTAGCCTTTTCAAAATATAAATGCATTCGAGCAATGAATTATTTTAGGCCAAATTATTTTTATGTATATTTATACATGTATAATTACATGTATTATAAACCAAGGGGCTATCTCTCCTATATTTTCATTCTCTCTGGATCTCAAGTGCTTATTTTTTTTTTTCTTCCTTATCAGAAAAGAGCTGTGCCTTGAGACTTTTCTTCTTCAAGCAAACTTTTAATGTAGAATTGAGCTTTATGTGCTATTACAAGTCCCATTTAACTTTCCATTTTCACTTAAGAAACTAAATGGATTTTCAGACTGCCTTTGTGCTCATAATTAGGAAAACTCAATGTGAATCTCAATGTGTATGAGTGGTAGCACTTATATTACTTTCTTTCTCAAATTCATCTCTATTCAAATGCAACATCCTACACAGTATAAGCATATGGAAAATTCAGAACCTGGAGATGACCCAGACAATATAAGAGTTGTAGTTAAATCTTACATTTCTGTGGTGCTTTATTACTGTTATTCACTTTCATATGCATAATCCCATTGTGTCTTTCCAGTAAACACTGTGGTGAGATTTATTACAGTCATTTTATAGCTGTTGTCTTGCAAATGGCGGGACTCCACTTTGGGCTTTCTGGCTTAATGTCTAGCTGAATGTCTAGTTAGAAAATTTGAATAATTTTCAGATCTGGATATTTAACCAGCTTGAATTTGAAATTCATTATGCTTTCCTTTTTTTAAATGATAAATTAAAATATTTTTCAAATTTCATGAAAAAACTTCAGGAAGGCCTTGTAATTTATGAAGCCCATTACAGTAGTACAGTCTTAGGGCCATATCATAAGGATTCAAGCCAAAGGCATAGGATGTTTAAAAAATAAAGATTACACGAAAATAAAATCGGGAAGCGGGTGTGGCTCAATGGATGGAGCTCCCGTTTGCCGTGTGGGAGGCCCCGGGTTCGCTTCCCGGGGCCTCCTTGTGAGGGCGGGTCGGCCGACCTGCACAGCGCTGTGGGCTGATGTGGCAGGACCTCACGGCGGGAGGCAGGTGTGGCTCAGTCGATGGAACCCCCGTTTACCATGCGGGAGGCCCCAGGTTCGCTTCCCGGGGCCTCCTTGTGAGAGCAGGCCAGCCCGCGCGGCACGGTGGGCTGATGCAGCAGGACCTCACAGCAAGGGGGAGATAAGCAGACACGGAAGAAACACACAGCGAATGGACACAGCAAACACAAGCAGCAAGGGGGGGGATGAATAAATAAATAAATAAATCTTTAAAAAAAAAACAACAAGAAAATAAAATGAACAAAAGTACTATTCTATTAATTCTATATTTAAAACACAGGAATAGCCTGTGGTATGGACAATGAGTAACAATTTCTGAAAAGTTCTGTATATGCTTTGGCATATCTTTGGGAAACTTTATATGTATGGTAAAATGTGATAAATATTTCTATATTGACATCCATCCAAATGAAAACATTTGACAAACTATGGCTATTGACAGAAAGACATAAACATTTTGAGTATTTTCATTCTGAAATAGACATCATGAAAAAATATTGTCAAAAGACAATTACGTCTTTAGCCCTATGGCTCATGCCTGGCATGTTTTCTTGTCATCAGGCAACCCTGCCCAGCCGACTTCTCTGCACTACATGAACCCTTACCAGCTGAATGCCTATGGTATGGCACTGAAGGCAGTGGGAGAAATTGTTCAAGATTATGACAGTGATAAAATGTTCCCAGCTCTCGGTTTTGGTGCAAAACTACCTCCAGATGGAAGAATATCACATGAATTTGCTTTGGTAAGAATCTTTCTCAAGGATTTGATATTTTGAAAGAAATTCATATATTGACTCTTGTAAAATTCCTTTGCTGCTAATGCTTTAACGGTTTATGAAGTAAGCGTTTGTGACTGTAGACTCAGCCCAATTTTGGTAAAGGATTGGCAAATGATTGACATAGAATAGTAATAAATCTACCTAAAGTCCCTATTTATAGGGAGTCTTTTCTGGTTATCAGTTGCTGCATAACCTCCCTAAAACTCAGAGGCATAAAACAACAACATTTCATTATGCTTATGATTTGCAGGTCAGGAATTCAAGCAGAGTGTGGTAGAAATGACTTGTTTCTTCTTTGTGATGACTGGGGCTCACTGAGGTGGTTTGAATGGAAGTGATTATTTGACTAAGCACATATATCTGGGGCGTCCGTTCTAGCTGTAGACTGGATTCCTTGGTTCTTCTCCATGATGTCCCCCTAAGATAGCTTCACTCATTTCTGGTGTCTGAGCTGAAATCACTAAAATAGTTGGGGTTGGCCAGGTATCTCCCTCCCTCTCTCTCTACATATGGCCTGTCCGTGTGGTTATCTTGGGTTTCATCATCCTATGGTGGTCTCAGGGCAGATGGCTTCTCTGGAAGTGAGTATTCCAAAAAAAGGCTGGGCAGACTTTGCAGGGATCTTTATAGCCTAGCCTTAGAAGCCCTGGAATGTTACTTCTGCCATAGTCTATCAGTTAAGCAAGTCAATAAGGCCATCCCAGGCTAATTCAAGGGAGGGGAATTAGCTTTCACCTCTCAACAGCAGGAATATCAAAGAATCTGTGGCTATCTTTAATCTGCCATCTTCTTATATGCCATTCATTGCTTTTCAAACGTAAAGGGCAAGTCAGGGCTCAGATGAATTTAATCTAATTTAAAGCAGTAATTAGGGCTATAATTAATTATGATTTCAATAGAAAACAGTAGCTATGGCTAGAATAAATATTTCTCTAGTTAATGTCTAATAGATCTACTTCAATTTTGTATGAATGCAGATCAGCAAGGTGCTGTACACCTCCTTCAGAATAAACCCTGCACAGGTAATGCTCATAGGCCCAGTCATCCTTACTCTCACTTGTAATTTCTAATGAAACAATGGGAAAATCCACATTAGAATGGTTAGCTGTCATTATGGGGAAAAAAGCCATCAGAAGTACCTCCCATGGACTAGAGTGGACTTAGTGGTATTCTGTTTTAGACATAATGTGATTCAAGCAATGGAAGAAATTATAACAGTGAGGGTGAGCCAGTGGCCACTGGACACTTTTGGGGCAGGGAAGGGAAAAGCAGTTGTAATACAGGTGCTTTTTCAGGACTTGGGAATTATCCTGAGTGACATCACAACGACAGATATGGGCCATTTTACATCAGCATATACCATGCAGAACTGTGTGGGAGAGAGTGGGGTCTACAGTGTGAACTATGGTCCATGCTTAGTGGCAAAGCCCCAGGATGTGTATATCCATTGCAGGTGATGTGCCACACTAATGAAAGACGTTTATGTGGAATGTTATGGGAGGTGTGGGAAGTGGGGAACATGGAAATCCCTATAATTTTTGTGTAACATTTACGTAATCTAAGCATCTTTTAAAATAAAAAAACAAAAAACAAAACAAAACAAAAAAGTACCTCCCTACACTACCTTACATGTTGTAGAAGATAAACTCTCCTACCCCCAGTGTTTATTTTTATTCTTATTATAAAAGCAATGTATGATAATTACAGGGAATTTCTGTAAAGTTCTACAAGCAAAATAGGCAAATATAAATAAGACTATCATTTATTGAGTAATTACTGAGTATCAAGCCAAGTATTTTACTCAACTATCATTTATTGAGTAATTACTGAGTATCAAGCCAAGTATTTTACTCTCATATAATCTTCATGCAATTCTTATGTGATAGGTATATTATGGCTGATTCATTGCAGTTCTCTAGCAAGTGCTATTGAGATTGAACATAATGGTAAGAATGCCCCCCAGAAATTGTTTAATTGAACAACAGAGGCTCAGAGGTTAACCAGGATTTCAAAGGACAGGATTTGAACCCAGATCAGACTTATTTTAGAATATATACTCTGAGCCACTACTAAACCACATCTTATAAAAACACCAATAATCCTGCCACTGAGAGTCATGCTTTATTAACACTATGATACAGATACTTCCCAAAGCTTTCATGTTAGATTTCATCATCCTTAAACATATTATAAGGTCAATATTTTTACATTTTTATTCCTCTACTTATTCTTGCTTTTCTATTCCATCACCCCTACAAGTTCAAGAAAGATTGCTGGAGGGTTTAATTCCCTATTTCATGAAATAGTCTGTATCCCACACTCTTAATGTCATAAAAAAATGACTGTCTGTTGGGATTTTGTTGGGTTTTAGAGAATTAAAATCTCCCAGAAACTTATAAAACCTTGAAAATCATCCAGGTGATCCTGTCTTAAGTGCCTCAGGAAAAAGGTCATGAGCTATTTTAAAGCCTAAGAAAAGAAATAATTGGTTTTAAACTAAATGAGGTTTATTAAGTTTCTCCTCACCTTTCTGTATATATTTTTTTCCCTTTCTCTCTCCAATTCTTTCCTCTGCTTTTCCTACACCCACATTCATTCCTTGTAACAAAACCTATAGAAGAAAAAATTTTTTTAATATCTATACCTTCTACTGTTCATTGAACCCAACTCAAGTACTTATAGGAAAGCAATCATATCTCTTTAAATCTATGAAAAATAATCTCCCAAATTGATGATGGAAACAACAATGATGATGATAATGCTAGCAACTTTAATATTACCTAATGATTATATTACTTTCTTTTTCAAAGCACTTTTGTTTTCTTGGCTGAGACAAGGGTTGGGTAAGTCTTCAATGAGATAGTATTTAATCTGATTCTCAGCAGAGTACTCTGTGCTAACCTCACCCTAAATCACTGCAACATGTGTATATAGACACTGAAAATGGCAAAATACCAAAATCTCAATCCCGTGTTAATCAGGAAATCAATGTACTACCTAATGTTAGCAAATCCTCATCTTACCATGGTAAGAATTTGTGATATATATTCACAACCATTAATCAATTTATTTCACCAAGTTCAAAGACTCTTTCAGAAAGCAAGAGAAGCCTTTTAAAAAATATATAAAAATTCACATTTGGTGAGTTTAGGATAGCACAAATGTTGAAATTAGGCTTTGTGCCATCAGAAGGGTCTCAGACAAATCCTGCCTTTCATGTGAGATACATATAAGAATAGAGACCATGGGAAAAGAAAATGGAATGGGACAGAGAAGAAAGAATCACCTACCACTTTAGTGCTTTTGGTTGATGAAAAGAATGAATCATTGCTCTCCTTCTATTGTGATTCTGATGACTCCTTACGGAGTTACAAATGAAAATGCAATAGTGAGGGGCTCTAGAGGAAGTATGTTTTAGTTTCCTGGCTGATAAAGCAAATCCCATGGAATGGGTTGGCCTAAACAATGGGAATTTATGGGCTCATGGTTTTGAAGCTAGTAGAAGTCCAAAATCAAGGTGTCATTAAGGTGATGTTTTCTATGGTGTTCCGGGGATGGCTGTCGGCAACTCTTGATCCTTGGCTTTTCTGTCACATGGCAATGGGCATGGCGGCCTCTCCTGGTTCTTTTGACTTCCGGCTTCTGGCTGCTTCCTCTGGCGCTCTCTTTGTGGCCTTTCCTATAAGACCTTCATAAATAGGATTAAGACCCCTCCTGATTCAGCTGGACCACACCCTAACTGAAGGACCCTCATCAAAAGGTCCTTCTTACAAGGGTTCACACCCACAGGAATGGATTAAATTTAAGAACATGTTTTTCTGGGGTACATAGCTTTAAGCCATTCTAATGGGCATGTGGTCCTTAAAAGCTGGGCCTTCTGTGTTGATCCATAGAGAAATAGTATATTTGTCCAAGTGATTTCCCCTACTAAATCTCTACCTGCTTTTAACTTACTTGACAGTTATAGAAATCTATGCAATTTAAATATTTATGTGTGTGCCTTTTCTTCCAACTAGACTCCAACAATTTATTGACCAAGTATTTTAACACCGCACTATGCATAAAATGGATGCTCAATAGATTTCTTTTTAATGAAAGGAAGAATGCTCTCAAAGCTTTCCTCCATATTAAGCAATCTCTGAGCAGCAGCAAATACATTTCAAAGAGTAGAGCTATAGCCTCTAAGACCTTCTCTTCAGCGTCTTGTCTGCTTCTTAGCCCTACTTTAAGGGCTGTATAGTTTAGAGTCAGCCGCAGAAACTGTAGGCTTCTTGCGTAGAGCTGAACCGAATTTCCAGCATAATTCCTCAGGGAGCCACAGGGAGGGAAGAATTGGTGAATGTCAGACACCCTTCCCTACTTAAGTCTGTATGGTGGGATTATGACTTACTGAGAATTTTGTTCTATGTTTTCTACAGATTGACATTTATTATTTTATAAATGGAAAAGTTTGTTAATTAACAGGGAAATTTAAAATAGTGTATCCAACTGTCCTCTTCATGATTAAATGGCAACGTGGAATGTATTTGTTTTTAAAAAAAAAAAAAAAATCCTATGTTTCACTTTTGTGTAAGATCCACACATAAGGTCATTCTAATTTATTTTAACAAGCAAAATCTGAATCCCTGAATCATAATTTCCAGAAATTAGTTTTTAAATACATGTAAAAATTAATTTTATAATTAGTTGAAACTTTGTCATTAAGCAGAAATTCTAATTTTAATAGCTATAAAATATCTAAAATAATTCTCATATATTAATACAGAAGATATATTAAAAGGAATACATAATTTTAAGTGATATTCTTTTCATACAAACATAAGATGAAATCTTAGAGCAATTACTATATTAGCACTAATCAGTTTTTTAAACATTCTATAATGATGAATAAAACATCCAATGTTTTTCTTTCTACTACCAGAAGAGAAGAAAATAAGGACCCTGTTTTAATTTCAATTCCATAGGACTAGAGGGAATATATAGTTTCATAAAAATATAAATCTCCAATCAAAATGTTAAAATACCCATCAAAAAGCAGTTCAGAGCTATCTTGGTTTATAATTGTTCCCTTAAGGCAGAAATGTAATACATTTTATATGCCCAAAATGGGTAATGAGTTTTAATTTTAATTGGCTTCATACCTTATCAAGGGAAAAGAACACCATAAAATCTTACTTAAAGGAAGGATAAATAGGTCAGCTCAAATTAACATCAAAACCAACCATTAACTGCTTCCTGCTAAACATTAAACTTTCCCTTTGCATTTTAATTTCAGTTAATTCATGTAACCAATTTTATAATATGGAGATCTTTTTTGATTATTATGTTTTTAAAAGTTTGCATGAGGTTATTTAGTAAAAAATTCTAAAAGACAAAAGGAAAAATTGGTATAAATCCCTCTCTCACAAATGACAGAAGTTCAGCAGTTGGAAACACCTGGCTTAGTTTCCTAAGCTCCCCAGCCCTTTGAAATGCTGGGTTTAGGATTTCATAATAGTGTGTAATAGTGGTGGTTAAGAATCTGGGCTCTGGAGTAAGACTGAGTTCACATCTTCACTTGTGTTGTGTGACCTTGGACACAGTATCTAACCCCCCAGTGACTCCGTTTCCTCATCTGTCAAGTGGGGATAACAACATTTTACCTATATTTTAGTGTTGCTATAAAAATTTTATAAATGTAAATAGTTTAGAATAAAGGTTGGTTTGTAGAATTCTACAGACATTAGTTATAATTACCAGTCGTCTGTGATTATTCCAGCAACATATATGCTAAAGTGATTGCTAGTTATGTTTAAGTATGGTTACTGTCTCTAGTATTTTAAAATGTATCTACATATCTTTGATACTCCCTCCTTCAAGAGGTGGAACCTAATTCTCCCACCCTGGAGTGTGGGCTGGATTTACGGACTCATTTATTAAATTCACTTAATAACTGAATTAAAGTAGAAGCAATGGTGTTCAGTTTCCAAGACTAGGCACTGAACTTTCCTTTTTGGATTCGTCCTCCATTAACTCACTCACTATGGGGTAAGTTAGCTGCCATGGTGTGAGAACACTCAGTAGAATAGCCCTGGGAGGGGCCATGTTGGTCTACTGCCCACAGCCCCATATAATGAGTCGTCATGGAAGCAAGTCTTCCCATGACTGCAGCCCAGGCCAGCATCTTAACTACACCTTGGTGAGAGACCCTGAGTCAAAAAGATTATATTATATTCCTGATACCCAGAAAATGCATGAGATGATATACGCTTGTTGTTTTAATCCACTGACTTTTGGAGTAATTTGTTCCGTGTAATATAGAACTAATATACTCTTATTTGTGTTTTCTGGAATCTGGACAAGGACCTAATAACAACAGAACATTCAAGGGGTGAAAAAGCTAGACAAGATTTTCCGGTTTAATGTAGCCCTCTGGGTGTCAGCCCCAGGTTAGGAGTTCCTTGGTGGCAAACAACATGGATATGTTCCTTTGAGTCTCTTCCTTTGACCTTCTTTGGGTAGCTCTCATACCAGATTGCATTCCCTTCAACTCTTTAGATGAGATGATCATCGTTAACCTGAAAATGTGAAATGTCAGGTTTTTTGGGGTTTTTTCCCACATATTTCCTTCTATCAGATAAAACTGTTTGTATTGATACCAATTATTTTCTAATTTTAATACATGACTACTGTATAAAAATTGGAAAATACAGGATAATTTAAAGAACAAAATAAGTATAATCAATTATTTAACCACCTGGAGGTAACCACTGTTAATATTTGTTTACTTCTTTTCAGGATTTCTTTATCGTAGAAATGCATACACACCTATGTAAAATTAAGACACTATTAGGTATAGAAGTTTATGATATTCAGATTCTTGTAAGATTGTTTACAATTTTCTCCTATCCTTTTTTGAAGAGTACACACTCTTTAATGATTGCACATTATATCATATCATAACCTATTGTAAACAATGTAATATATTGTAATCTATTGTTGATCATTTAATTTAGTATTTTTTGCTATTAAAATATGTAATTGAGTGTTCCTGCAAAAATATTTGAGCACCAATGTGTGTTATTACCTTTGTTCAATTTATCTTCACAGACCCTATTAATTTTCTATTATCTTTTGCCTATAACCTGTCTATAGAATGGAAACCCTCAAAACCCCTACTGTGATGGCATTGAGGGGGTCATGGAGGCTTATTATAGGAGTTTGAAATCTGTCCAACTCTATGGGCCAACCAACTTTGCTCCTGTAATTAATCACGTAGCAAGGTAAGTAGAGAGTGGGCAAGCTATGAGATCTAGTGTACTGGGCCACGGTGAAATCAGAACATTATTATTAGCATGACTCCACAGATGATTGATTTCTCTAATTCATGCCCTCAAAAGTGAAGGGAAAAAAACATAGAACAGAATAGAAAGAGTCTCTTTCAAGCTCTCATGATACTTTAAGAATTTTACATCCAAAATCTCAGGTAAAGAACCATATTGTGTTATATTAGCACCTTTCCTTTTTCAACCAAGGAAAATGTAGTTTTCTTTGAAAAGGCATCTATGAGAGCAATAACAAAATAGATTGTGATCTCAACTGTGTAAATCTAACATCACATTCCAAAATAGCTTAATTCCATTAACACAACTATTTGAGGCCTTTCAGTGATATATAGGGCACATTAATCTATCCTCTCTGAAATTAATATGGTAGCTAATTTTATAAAATTCCCAGAGCACTACCTATATGTAGTACATAGTATTGCGATCAGAGTATAATTGCTTATGACTTCAAGTACATGTGGAGAAAATGTAAAAATTTATATACACATCACTTTTTCATTAGTGCATAAAGTGACTTATATATCACTTTTAAAATCTCAAAAATTTGTCTTAAACCAGTTGCAAATACTGTGAAACCCTGCTTTATTGTGAGATAATAAAAAAGGGGAAACTTTTGTCTCCTTCTGAATATGTAGCCTAGAACATGAAAAATACCACATTTCAGGTATAATTTGAAGATATCACTTGTATTTACCTTTTTTTTTTTTTTTTAACTCCTACTTGTATGTCATTTTTCCAGTATGCCTTATAAACCACATGGCTATATTTTCTGAGCCAGTATGCCCAAGTCTCTAGTTTGTATTTACTCCTTTTTATAGCTCATTTTCATTTCATCTGAATGCAGGGTCCTCACTCATTCTGATCAGGTTATCTATGTACAAAGGCAGTGTGAATCCCAAGTTCTCTGTTCAGAGGCTCTGGCACTTTACCACTCTCCCTATTGGATGCTACCAGCAATTCAAATGTGCTCTATTTTCCATTATCTAGGACATGGACAAGATGCTAAAATACCTCTACTCCCAGAGCTGACCCCTGTGGTACTCTAACTCAAGTTGACAGTGGTACATCGATGATCATTCTGAATGTGACCCTTTAGCTATGCTTTTCCAAATCTTTTCATCCACAGTCCACACTAAAATATGAATTTTATCTCTCAACCCTATATACACACAACTAAAAAAAGGGGGGGGAATTCATGAAATTATACTTACCTTTATATTTTCCCTTTATATCTGTGATATTCCATTATAGTCTTTTACATTTTTTAAAAAATTCTAGTCTTGACCCACAAAATTGATTTCACAATCCACTAATGGGTCATTACCTATAATTTGAAAACACAGACTAGCTTATTTTACTAGCCTATCTAACTAGTGTTATTTTATACTATATTAGTTTATTGATGGCTGTCAAGCAGAATCAAAATTCATGTTAATGCAAGATAAGTTATTGTTCGGTTTCTCTCTCAAACTACCATACAAGTTACTTTTTTCCAAAAAGATAAGAACAAAACAACAGGACTTATTTTGTTTGAACTCATGGCAGTTCTTATAAATGTTTCTATCTGTGCTTACCAATTCATTTTGTCCTGGTTCATCTCAACTATAAAAATTAGACTAATAGATATTAAATTTCTAGGTGTATTTCTATAAATCATTTAAAAATACAGACTTCATACAGTTGTATTGCCATTTTGTTAAGTTTTGCCAAGCATTTCGTAAATTTAAAACTATAATGGTAGTTGTCAGCTCAGGCTTTCAGAGTCTTTGAAAATTTGCCATGATCTAATCATTCTTTCTTGTTATTCTTCAAATTAGAGGAAAATAGTAAGAGATGGATTTTTATCACCATTTCCTTCCAGTACATTAAGAAGTTCCATATATTCATCTCTTGTTATGAGCCTTTATAAGAAATGCCTTTATCCTTTTCTTTTTATTTTTGAGTTAGGTTTAACTTAAGCTTTTTTGAGACAATTTCCATCTCATCCAAAAATGTTTTCAACTAAAAAACAAACTACTATTTGTTTCTATTTCGAGAATAGTGCCATAGCTATTGTGTTTGTCTCTATGTAAAACATCTTCTACATTTTGTCACACTTAAAAATATTTGTATGGCACTTGTACTTATTTAGCATCATATGAGAGGTAAGTACTAAACAAATGATTAGTAAATGAATTCTGCATATGTTAAGATAGTTATCATTAAAATTATTTTTGCAAAGTTAAAAGTAAATATATATATCTACACTTTTTCTCTTTGCTTGATTTGCTTTCCTTAAAAAGTGCATTTTCTGTATTAGTAAAAGCTTTCTTATTTATAATCATTTTCTGTAAGCATTCTGAAGAATGTTTCTTTAGGGATCATAATGTTAAGCACATGCTTATTTTTAGAACTGAAACTTATGTGATAAGACAATTTGCTTTGGGGATAATATTAATGGAATGAGAATTTTGTGAAATGATCAACACTCAAGGCATCAAATATGCAAAATTTTAAAGTTTTATGTGCTATTCTGAGACTTTCCAGCCCCGTGTCTAGAATTTCCCGCTTTCCCAGTCCTCCTTTCACAGAGTTGTAGAGGAAACAGATTTCAAACAGAGTAAAAGCCTGCTGAAAATCTGTTGGTACCTCTTCACAAATTTAAATCCAGACACTTTAGCTTGGCATTCAGGAACTTCCAAAATCCAATATCATTTATCAACCCAGCCTTATTTCCCTCTACATTCCCCCAAATGCAGTGTTCTTCAATCACATAGACTTACTATTTCATCTGGTCTATGATTTCATTCCATGTATACCTGAATCACAGCACTTACTAATTTGATCCCACTCCATTGTTACACGTAAATCTCTTCCACATTGAAGGCAGAGACTGTGACTTAATCATCTATATATCTCCAATATTTTAGAACACAACGCTTTGTATATACCAAAAGCCACACCTATTTAACTGAATTTTCTGAATACCATGCATTGAGTGCATTTTGATAAGCAAAGTTATAATAGAAACTAAAGAAACTGTTAAATGATAATGCATAGTCAGTCTAAATGGTCTCTGAAAAATGTGAATGCTACCTACCAAAAGAAAGTAATGTATTATTATTATGTTGTAAATTGAAAACAGATTTAAAATCAGAGAAATACTTTTAGTTTTATGGTTTTAGAAAGTCGATGCTGAAGTATTTATCTGGGAGTTATATTGAGTTTTAATTTAACACAGGAATGGTTACAATCTTAGATAAAACTATTTGACTTCCAGATGTGAACTTAATTATATACCTAGTGCCCATAACATTAAATGTTGCAATCATATTAATTAATTACAGTAGGAATTCTTTCTTTTAATCTTTACAACAACTCTAGGAGGTATTAGTAATATTATTATTCCCATTTTATTGATGGTGAAATGGATATTTTGAGTGGCCATTTATAATGGATCAAAAATTCCAACCAAAATAATCTGACTCCAGGCCACTGTGCTGTGAAGCCTCACATCCTAAAACCTTTCTATCTCTGCTGCAAAGGTAAAGACACAAAAAAGAAAGTACAGTGAAACTACTTATCTTTATGTATACAGATGGACATTTAATTACAAGACCAAAAGTAATTTAGGGTGACAATTCATTAACAAAAAGTACCCTGAAACTTCATGCTGAAACATTTAAATTTATCCCTTTATTCAGTAAGAAAGAGATTTAATCCATTTTGTAAATCATAATTACACCACTTAAATAAATCATTCCTGAGTTAGTTTCTTAGCTTGTCTTCTTCCCCTCTTTACTCCTGTGAACTAACAATGAGTTGAACAAGTATACCACAAATCTAAGCTAACCATTTATGAATTCCTATAAGAACAATCCCAGAAATTTCCATTGACAGGGATTCCAAAGAAATGCATTTAAATTCCACCACCCTGACAAAGGTGAAACCTCTCCCTCGGATTTGTCATAGTAATATTAAAATATAAATTATAGAGTGACTGTATTTGAAAAAAGCCAATTTGCTGGATTTTAATTTAAAAAAAGCTTTAATTATTCCATTTACAAAAGGATATATCAGAGTCCTTTAAGAAGCAAGCTGCTCTAATACCTTTAAAATATAATTTGTATCTGTAAGTCTTTGCATCAAAGTGTTACCTCCTGGGAGAGGGATTGGGGTTTGGTTAGCCTTTACTTTCTACTTTCTACATTTCTGTGACATTTTGTTTTAATATAAACATAATACTTTTAAAATAAAAGGTAGAATTAGAAGAAATGGTAGTTCAAAATATGGTTGTGGTTGAAACTTAGATTTACTTGGAAAGTGCAACAGTATGCCAGTGCATACAGTAAATGCCACAAAAACAGTGAAGAATTGAAAAAGATTATTTTATGGTGCTGATGGTGATAAAGACTACAATAGATTGAATGGGTCTTTTGTAAAATGTAATTTATTTTCAAATTAAATATGACAACAGTAGTAAGTACCACAAAGTAAACTCATCTTTCTATAGTATTAATTTTCCCTAATGCTAATAAATATAAAGCATGAACACAAGCACATATCTATTATAAAGTAAAATGCAAAATTCCCATGAATTTTTTAAATAAAACAAAAAACTTCAGAGAAATTCCAAGTCTACCATGAGCTACTTCAGGCTCTGTCCCCAAATCTCTAGATGGTATGAGTAGATTCTCCTCTCAGGTGTATCTGGTGAATCAAAAGAAACTCAGACGGTTAAGCCACATGGTGTATTTTAGATGACTGCATAATATTGAAGTTTTTGAATTGTTTTTGAATCTGATAGAAATTTGCCATCTTAAAAGCAGCATTTGATTTTTTTAAAAATTGAAGCCTTACTGTTCTACTCATAGAAGCTTTTCTCCCTACTCTGTATAGTCTTCCATTAATCATCTGAAATTTAAAATCCTATATTTCTGAAGCATAGTCAGTAGCAAATATGTTTTCCCTCAAATAATGAGTAAAAATTCAAATTAATTCCTGAGGGAGAGTGTCAGACTTCCTTTGTAAAACCACAATAAAAATAAATACAGAATCAGAGAATAGGTTCATATCAGCTTTGGATTGTTTTCCTTTGGTTTTATCACCATCAAATTCATATAAATTCCTTAATGTACAGGATTAGTGGTTCAGTATTGAAGGGATCATTTTGGCTATGCCCTGTGGAATCAGTTCAATGTATCCTTACAGGGTGTGAACTTGTCGCTTATCCTCTTTCTCAAATCTATGAAATTACCAGTCATTTTATCAGCAGTTTGAAAAATTATTAGTGTTTACAGTATATTAAAAAGTTGTAAATAATGTTCTTCTTCATGTGGCTGTTGATTCTGATATCCAAAAAATAAGTTGTGCCCTGATATTTATGCATTTGGCCTGTCGACCATCAGGGTCATTCAGATCATCAAAGAATTTCATTGGCCAATCAATGTGTTTTCTCTGTGATCTATTTGTTAATTGCTAGAAATGTAGAATAAGACCTTGTTTACTATCATATCTCCTAATAGTACCATAATTCTTACTCATTAGTGAATATACCAGTCATAAACTAGGAATCATAAAATTTATCCTTTTTGAGAATTTAATCTAGATACTTAGAATGTAGAACATTATACAAAAAAGGGAAAAAATATAACAGTCATAGAACTTCCCTCTGAAAGACTAAGTATCATTTGATGAGAATTCTGATAAACTCCTTTGAGTGCTAGAACATGTAATTACATTATATTTGCCTTTGTTCAGTAAAATCCTCTTTCCCATCTTTTACTGGTTTAATACGTATTAAGAACTTGAACTGTGGATTTTTGCTACCACTTCTAGAACTCTCTGTATCTTGAGTACCATACATGCAGTTTCTTTATTAATTCATTCTGTAATACAAAGTTGTATTATCTCCATTCTAAAGGTAAGAAATTAAAGTTCAGAGAGCTTAAGTGTTTTGCTGAAGATAATATGCACAGTATGCAGCCTCTCCAGGATAAGTGTTTTTCTAAAACTCAAGTTCATTCATTCTACTTTGCTAAACAGACTCTTATCCAGTCACCTTTTATTAGTGAACGGGCTTCTAAGGCAACCAAGTATTGCATATTATAGATTTCTAGCACTTGTTTAAAGATTTTCTTGAGATTCAAAAGTCAGTTGACTCTTCTAAATTGTACTCCACAGCTATCATATAGAAAGGAGCAGTTTGATTTCTGCGATAATTCTTGCTTTGCTATTGCCTTTCAGGTATGCTTCCTCTGTAAAAGATGGCTCCCAGTATTTTGTGCTCCTGATTGTGACAGATGGTGTTATCTCAGACATGGCTCAAACGAAGGAGTCCATAGTTAACGTGAGTAGAGGTCATTCAGTTTTGTGCTGCCTAAGTGAGAGCATGTACTACTTATGTTGAGACCAGAGTCTACTTCAGTTGACTTAACAGTGAAATCTGAAACCCTCATCTGTACCATTTATCCATCAGAGGACCAGGCCGAGAGCTCTGGATAGCTGCCAAAATTCTTTCCTCTAAAAAAAAGTAAAAAGCATAGCATTGCCCTAGTGTGCATATGTGAGCATGGCTAACTTCTATTAGCTTGATTTACTTAAACACTTTTCTTAACATTTATGTGTCTGTTACCGAGAATGGTGATAATTACCATTTCTATAGAACTGGATAGGGATTGGATTGATTAAAAATTCATTCTGCTCGTTATACTTTTGCATTATTTTATTTTTTAATGATTACTTGTCTTTTTTTACTAAATAGTAATATTCAAGAAGGCGGTCACTACATCTGTTTATAATCACCTTTCTATGTCCCAGTTAAGCAACAAATGTGGGTTGCATGAATGGACTATCAAGCCTCGTAATTATGAATAGCATAGAGAGGATATAATATTATCTATTTGGTGTGAGAAAAAAAAGTACAGGTGGGAAAAATCAAATGTTCTTATAGATATAATCTTAGAAAAACAACATAAAAAGGAGGGGAAGAAAGGTTTACAAGTTTGCTGTTTTTAACTTGACATACATGGGTTGAATCTGTAATGCTTTCCTTTATGCTCTGAGCAGTGGCAGGAGAATGCAATCTAAAATATGGACTTAATTTAGGTCCATAACTAACAGGACATGATGAACTGAGGAACAATTATTCATAATTCATTGAACTTCATAACTGAAGATGTGGTTGCCAGCATCCCATCCATTCATTGCTGAGTCTCACATTTTTACCATTAAATTATTGGAAGTGATAATATAATTTCAGTGATATGTATGATTGTAAAATCAAATATTCAGTCTTTCTCACAATCTCATGGATATTTAATATTAATAACAATAACTTTCTGTATGTTCTTTTTCATTTGCTCATAATAGTACAAAAATTTCTTTCCTTATTCTTGAGTTTAAATGAATGAGAGTAGAGTACCACTGTTTCACAAATTTGGTAACTTTTTCCAATTTAGCAACTCAAACTTTTGGGAAAGGAGGAAGAACATGTGAAAGAGACCAAAGATACACAAACTTAGCTTAGGAAAGATTTTGGTTGAGAGTAGCAAATGAACACAGAAGTTCCTTACTTTTTCTTTTATCTTATCCAGGGCTGCTCACTCCTAAGGAATGTGCCACTGGTTTAGCATATCTAGTGAAAATTTGGAAAGGATAAGAGTGGAATCAAGTATATTATTCTTTTGTAACAATTTTTAAATATGTTCAAAATGATTTTAATGACCCTGTGAAGAATACCAAATAAAACTCAGGATATTATTTTCTTTGTTTGGGTCATTGCTTCCATATTATTTCTAAATTTATATATCTGTCATCATCAAAAATGTGGTGACCTAATGCTGTCTTCTCTTTGAAGGCCTCAAAACTTCCCATGTCAATAATTATAGTAGGTGTTGGACCAGCAGAATTTGATGGTAAGTAGTAAAATTTCAATAGTATTTCTTGGGAATTTATTTAATCTGATGCATCATGCGCTTAGTTTTTATTATTCTTTTCTGCATACAAGGATGTGAATATTTATGTTGGTATGTTTATAATGTCTGTATATTAATAAACATACATATTGATATCTCATGATGTCCATTAAGGTAAACAAATTAAAAGATTCTGTCTCCAAATAGACATCTTTCCAGTTTAAAGATTAATCCAATATGTAGCTTTCCACTTCACTAGTGATAGTTTGTACCTCAAAATAACATTTTTTTAGACTGACAGAATGATAAGTTGAGTTTTTGTCCTGAAGTCAAAACACACTCTGGATTAACTAAAAACCACTAGGTTTTGAATAGGAATGTTAATGAGCATAATTTAATGGATTTTCGGACCCTGGCTTGTTGATAAGCATTAGTTTTATAAATATATAAGTTCTGTCATGTGAAAGGGCAAAATAAAATGAAAATGACCGGCTGGGATTTAGTGGGACTTCACATAATTATGCTAAAATGTCTTACTAGGTAGTTTTCAGTTTGGGCTCAGGCCTTATTCAAATGCCAGTTAAGTGGCAGGTATTTGTGTCACTAGTGATCTGGGTAAACCTCTTCAAGGAGTCTAGTCCCTTTCTTCTGGTGAATTTTAAGAGAACTCTGTGCTAGACAGCAGCTATATAACTACATAATACCTGCCTGGTTCAGGTGTTTTTACATTGACGACATCAGTTTATTTAGCTTGGGACCTTGGAAATAAGAGTCATTGAAGATTACTTGGAACAACTTTTGATGAATTACCAGTTAACCTAGGCACATAGGTGGCTGACTATAGTATGAGTATCGTGGTGTGATTCCTGTGTAACCCTCTCTCCCTCCTCCATAAGTCTAGCACAAATATTTTAGTCTGAGGTTAGAGCAATCCAGGCCAAGTTTTATCACTGACCCTGGAAACTCATTTCTTAGATTCCACGTGTGACTTGGTCATCCACTTCCTCATTATAATCTTCCAGTTTCTAAAGCAAAAATCTCGCACCTGACTGCTGCCTCTAATATTTTCTTTTCCTCTGGTGTTTGCACCTGTTTGCCTTGTACCTCAGGTGTGAATTTGAGCCTTGTTTCTGGAGTCAGGAAAGCTAAAACAGGTCTTTCTAGTTAATGCTTTTTGCACTTGACACTCAGCATTCATCTGTGATGGACTCTGATTCACAAAGCTTCACCAACTGCTAGGCTAAAATAACTCCTGCTTTCTTCTTGAGCTTCTATGTGTTTCTGCCTCTCCAGGATGAGCCTTTTTGTCAGGTGCATCTCAGGTCTGCCAGTCTCCTAAGGAAGCCCACCATAAGTTCTATGACTTGGGGGTGGTAAACCTCAGTCCCTTTTTGTTGCTCAAGAGTCCCCCACTCAGGAATATAGAGCCACTGACCCTTACTCGTGTACTTCTGTCATATATTTTTATGCAGAGCAGCTGGCAAAGCTATTTAGGTACTACTAATTATGTTCTTCATTCCTTTTGTTCCCAGTGAATTTTATTTGTTAGAATTTTTGAGGTATGATAATTCATCAGACTTTTCTCTCTATGGGTTCCTGAACCAACTGGAAAAAAAGATGGAGGAGTCCATTAGACAGGGACCAGCATATCAGCTTTGTTCCCAACAATGCAATATGGGAGAATTCAGGTCAACCTGGAGTCAGCCTTCCCACAACTTTTTTCTCCCGGGATTAAATGACTTCACCATTATCTCCAGGCCTCCTTCTCACAGGACCAGTATTTTGCCCATTAAGTATGCCCCAGTGGAGGGGGGAGGAGGTGCTTTCACCCTGACAACAGGTTACTGGAAGAGACAGACATTAGCTCAATTCTTTCTCGCAATTTTAACAATCCTGTCAGTCTCTCCTCTTTCCATATGTAAAGTGAGTGAAGAGGATACACAAAGAGAAGTCTCCTTTCCAGTAGAATTCCCTCTTGGGAAATGGAGTGAAAAATTCCTCTGGAAAACATGGGGACAGGGAATTAGGGTTCCTGTAATATATGGTTTCTGCTTTCACCAGGAGAGAAGATTTTTTTAATAGGATGGAAAGACTTCCAGGGACAGATAGAAATGTAGATTATCCCACCAGGGAATAGAAACTTCCCTAAAGCATTTTTCTTTTTTTTCCCTCTCAAAACACATCACTTCTCTCAATGGCCAAGAAGAAAATGACAGACTACCCATGCTCAGTATAGAAAAGCTATGACTTGCATTCAAATTGTTACTATCCCATCAGAAAAGCTTTCCTTTCAGCATTTTCAAATCAACCAGAGAGTAAACTTATACATCACATATATAAATAGACATAAGAGCAGCATTGCTTACAAATTTTATCAATTTACCACATACATCCAATATCTACACATTTTTTAATCAGAAAGTCATTCTTTGCATGAGCAAGAAATACAGTAATGTTTGAAGGTAGAGGATATAAGAATAACCTAATAGGTTAAGGAGTATTCAGATTTCTTCTCTCTATAGTTTAATTAAGAACATGTTTAAATTCTCTGTACAATTTCCTCCAATTATTTTTTTACTCCTATGTAGAGCAACTTCAGTAAGAAGAAGGATTACTCAAAGCAGCATTTCTTTATCCTTAAAAAGCCATCAAAATTCAAAGAGCCAAATTAAATCAGCATCTGGCTACCTGCTTTGATCTGATTCTAACTTCATTATTTCTCCCATGGCTAGAAGGAAATACAGAGCTCTCTCTCAGACACCTTTTTCCCAGTGGAGAGGTACTGGTGAGGAACTGGGGCTCACAATCCCAGCCTCCTTTAGGATCAGATGATCTGAAAACCTGAGCATAAAATCACTCCTGCACCTCTTACATGTTGTCTCTCTTCTCCTTGCTCTCAAAAGCATAAGCTCCAGTTCCTGCTGCCTGCAGCTTTTTAACCCAACTGAGATGCAGAAAAGTGAGAGCTGTTTTATAGTATCTCATTCTAATACATTGTTACCTGAATAACTGTCATTGTCTCCATTAACTGGAATAAAACACTCACAAAGACCACTGTAGATTGTGGAAGGTCTGAGACCCAGATTATCATCTGATTCTTGTTTCCCATTTTAGAGTCCATGTAGTATAATCGGTATGTGTTATTAGCATATTAGAGAATAAAGGAGGGGTATCTGCATTCACAGGCATGTGACAATCAGTGTACATTTATGTCTCCAAGTAATACGAAAACTGTGAAAGCACATCTAGGCTAAAAAAAGAAATTAGCCAAAGAAATTATTTGAGCACAATGAAGTCTCCTATTTACACCCCCAAGAAGTAGGGGCAAATAGGTCTTTTGTATTTTGAATAAGTTAGTTATGTTATTATTGGTAATGTACACATTTTACTAAATTATAACTTATACAGCCAAGGAAATCACTGAGTGGTGGCTTTCTATCAATTAGGTATGCTAACAATGCCTCAGCACAATGTGTAGAAAGGTAAAATTGAAAACAGTGTTTTTTAACCAAAATGAATTATATGAGCACTGAGTGAAGAGCTGAGGATCATATCCTGTCAGATATTTTTTGGAGGTGAAGAGGCAAACATTGAAATTGCAAGTGAGTCTTTGGAGTCTGGTGAATTTCATGTGTATACAAAATGGATTATCAGTAATAGAATTATAGTGTAAGTACACATCTGCATTTCTCACGTAATTAATTATTTAGAGAATTCTCACTGAAAACTTAATAAACTCTGGAATATTTTCTTAATTTGCAGCATAGCACTACTGTGTCACCAGCTGTCCTATTAAATCACAGCATTCCCAAATATCAGCTGATTTATATAATGCTGAAATTGTTTACCAACAAAAATATCAGAAAAATTATACTTTAAGCAATATAAGGGCATAAAATGCCCCATTCTGTAACCTAATTATAAAGAGAACATTGAGCACAATTATATATAACTTTGTTGTAATTTATCAACAAATATTGCTTCAACAAAAAGGAAGTTAAAATAGTTATTGGAAATTCTATGGTGATTAGTTCCAAGTCTCTTACATTAGAAAGATAAATTAAAATGTAATAAATTCATATCACTTGCCCTATCAGTCATGCAAGCATATCACCCAGAGGTGAGGACCACTGGATAGTCTGTTCCATGCTGCTTTG
>JAQZBX010015796.1:0-14459 GCA_029593785.1 Cabassous unicinctus
TTCCCATGGCGGCAGATACTGCACAGGTGCAGGTGGCATCTCTGCCTTAGTAAGCTCAAGTGGGAGGGATGGGAAGGGGCTGCCCACCTAGCGGGGAGCATGGTTTGGCCTTGTCACCTTTTCCTGGGATTGCTGAGATTCAGGGTCTCCACCAATGGTCCTCATTGATTGGGAAAGTAGGCATAGAATTACATAAGGGGATTTTTTTCAAAATAGGCACATGGCCCCACTCTGCATCCTGAAATTCATTCTGAGTAGTTCTGGAAGACTAAGGATGATGGAGAGACAAAAGGAAGCAGAGGGGTCCCAGGCATGTTTGTGTTCAAAAAACCGCTCAAGTGCCTTCA
This sequence comes from Cabassous unicinctus, assembly GCA_029593785.1. Lineage (NCBI taxonomy): Eukaryota > Metazoa > Chordata > Mammalia > Cingulata > Chlamyphoridae > Cabassous > Cabassous unicinctus. The sequence continues at coordinate 348 of JAQZBX010015796.1, forward strand.
ATATGCTGTGCCTAACCCCTACCCCCAAAAGTAAGCACTGCAGGATATATATTATATATATATATATAAAAAATATGAGCATCTTGAGGACAAGAAACATGTTTTGCTCACCATTGCCTTCTCCAGTCCTTGCATTGTGCCTGGAAGACAGCATATACTTAATTCACCAATCCCTCCTCTAGCACAGCATCCTCACCTTGCTTCCCCAGCTGCTCCCCAGCAGGGCGCTAGCTGAGGGCTGAGTGGTAGCAGAAGGATAAAGCAGTTGGACTGGAGAAGGTCAAGGGAGAGTGCCTGCTCTTTACATGGCCAAAGCCAGGGCCAGCTGCATGCCCCAGCACTTCCCTGTGTTGTCCCACAAAAGCCCAGGCTGGATGGTGGTGGTGGCTGTTTTAACTATTGTCTTACTTAAGTGTGACAAGCCCCCTGTGACAGATTATTTATCCCAGTTTCATATATGAGGAGACTGAGGCAGAGAGAAGTTATGGAACAAGCAGCGCTGGTATCTGACTCCTAAGCAGCCCCTCCCCCTCCGCCCACCCTGCCCACATACTCACCTCCCTGATGCAGCTTGTGAAATTGAACTGAGATGGATTGCAGTTTCCTTCTTTATGAATTAGAGATTTGGGACTAAGAGATCGGCCTCATTTTCTCTGTGTTCTGCTAAAATGCCCACACAGCAAATACCCACCTTGGGCTCCTACAGGAAGAAACGCCTGTGCGGAGCAACCATGCACCCTGATCCTTTCTGGGCCTTCCTGGGGACCTATTGAAAGAAGAGACTTTCAATTTCTTAGGTTGGCTTCTGTCTCCAAGAAATTTCATGATTGCCGGGAAGAAGCTCCTCTCCCAACACATGGCTAGCCCACTGTCCCTCCCCACCAAGTCTATGGTGTGGCATAGGCTGTGATTGGTGACAGATAGACCCTGAGAGAGGAAAAAGAATAGCAAGATAGAGATTCAAATCCTGTTCCTGCACCTTCCTGCTGTGTGACTTTGGTCAAGTTACTTAGCCTCTCTGAACACAGTCTCTTCTTCCACAACAGAGGATTGCACATCTTACCCCACACATGGAGCTGCTTTAATAATTTAAAGAGGTAACGCACAAGGACATACCCATCACAGTCACTGACAAGAGCACTCTGCAAATGTTACCTGTACTGGAAAGTACAGGAAGGATATACTATAGGATCATTTACACATAATTGCCAGCCTCTGAGCCAACACTTTTCCTGAGATAATAACAATTATTTCTATTTCCCCAGTTAGAGGCATGAGACAAGACCACAGTTTGAGTTGAAGCTTAGAAGTGAATGACTTTTGATCTTAACCAGACTGCCCTGCCATCCGTCCCGCCCCTGCTACTCTGGAGGACCTCAGGAGCCACTATCCCGGGCCTGCCTAGCCCTGGGCCAAAGCAATCTGGCAGCACAGCTTGATTTCAGAGCTCCCTGCCTCAATTTCCCCTGCACAGCTTCAATCCAGGAAACCACAGCAGCTGTGTAGTAAATTCACACTAATTCCATTTTGGGGATAAAAGGTATACTAGTCCTTCTAGAACTGTTTACATATTCTTAAAAGGAGTCCACAGACTGGCTTAATCCAGTAGATACACAGGCAGGTTTTCAGAGGAACCCTGGGTACCCCCAGACACACCAGAGGTCAAGGGCCCCAAGTTATCGCATGGTTCCTCCCTCCGCCCCTCCCACCTGTGCTTATGCTTCAGCACCACCATTCAGATCTCACCACCTACCTCCTGCCCCTGCCCGAATCCCCCAAGTCCCCCTCCCCCCACTAGCGACCTCCCCTCTCGACTTATCCTCCACAGGGTGTTCTCTAGCTCTTTCTAATCCATTGAGTGAAGGAGACCGGCGTGGCACCATCAGGGCTCTTACATTCAATGATCCTGTAAGCCACTGCCAGGTCACCAGGATGGTCTCACTCCTCCCACGGGCCCTGCTTGGCCACCCTCCATCTGTTCTCATCCAACGCCGCCTCCCTCGCTCCTACTTCTGACCTCGGTTCCACTCTGATGAAGCATTCCAGTCCCAGACCCAGAAGGCTCAACTCTTTCCAGCTTTCTGCTCTGGGCTGCAGAAAGCTTTTGCTCACCGATAGTTTATTTTTCTTTGGCTCGGAGTGATTTCCAATGTCATTAAGAATGACAACTGCTGTCTAGAGACCCTCGCTCCTCAAAGTGTGGCCCATGGATCAGCAGCATCCTGCAGCACCTGGGAGCATGTTGGAAATACAGACTCTCTGCCCCACCCCAGACCCCTCTGCATTTCCACAAGGCCCCGAGTGCATCCGTGTGCACGCTGAGATTTGAGACGTTCTGGTCTAGAAAGTAGAAACGTCTCTGACAACACGAGGTTTAATTTATTCTTTTTTTAAATCCCCCACTCTAAGACTTCTTTACAAAATCAAACAGAACTGTTACAGAAATATTTTCTTAATTTAACTTCCAACAAATGTTGTTAATTTTTTAAAAAGCTATGAGACTTTTCCCACATTCTCAGGGAAAATTAATACTTCTATTCAATTTCTACATGTTCTGACAGCCAGATATCTAGACTAATCCTTAAATTTATCTTCCCATATTAATTTATGCCCAAAGTCCACTGAGTTTTTAACTAAAAATAGCATCTTGCTTTTTCCATTTTGCAAAAGCAAAACACGTTTTTGTAGAAAAATCAGAAAATACATATATTTGGACTGAAAATAAAATAAACCAATAAAATAAAATAAAGCTGAGGAGAAATAGCCATTGTAAGACATTTAATGTCCATGTATATGTAACGTTGTAAATAACATTACAAAATTGGATCACATGTTACCCACCCTCTTTTCACTTAATCTGTTATGAACACATGTCCAATAAATCTTTTCCCACAGTATTGCCTAATGGCTAAAAAGTATTCACTCTTTATTTAGGCCATTAGATCAACCAGTGTTTTACCAGGCTGTTTCCATTTTTTCCTATGGCATTTTAAAAATAGGAGCTATGTGTTAGCCATCCTCTAGGCTTGATTCAATTGATTTTTTATAAGGCAGTATTATTTAATCATCTTCAGTCCCTATGTTCACTAATAAAAGATAAAGAAATGTGTTTGTGGGAAAGGTGTGTGAATTTTAATGCTGCTCTATGAATAGGTAAAACAACTAAAATACATCAGCTAAGTAATGCCCTTGATGGCCATTAAGTGGATTGGCCCATACTAACATCAGTTATATGCATATTTTTTTCTTGTCTCAGGAATAATTTTTAACTCAGATTGTCTGAAGACCAAAATCTTAAGTTTAAAAACTAAAACAAAAACACACCGAGGTTAAGGTTGAAGTTCCCACAAATATACCAACTTCCTTGATCCTGGTGATTATTAATCAATAGTATCCTCTTCACAGATATGTGCATATATAATAAACTACAGCAAGATAAAGGAGAAACATTGTAAATGAAATTTGAACAACTTTAAAATCTGTCATGCCTGGCTGTGGCACACATCCAACCAGTGGAACAAAGGGTAAAGCTGTAGTGCTAGATGCCCACATAAACCGTGTTTCCAAAACATGAACCATATTCAGATTCCTTTGCTCAGTTGGGGTTCTTTGGTTTGAATCAACAGAAAGGAGCCTGGCTACCTTGGGCAAATAAAAATGGATTGCATCACAAGAACAGAGAATGGACCCAGAAGGAAAAGCTGACCAGCAAGGCCTCAGGCAGGATGGCAATCCAGGACTCCCTGAGATCTAGGTGGCAAACAGTCCTTTCAGCTATCAGGATAGAATAAATGAGCTTCCATCAGAGAGCATCCAATTAGCCTGGCTTCCATCACATGCCCAACCCCTGGCCAGAGGAGGGTTGAGGACCTTGATTGGCAATTCCATCAACCCGCAGGTCTCTAAAGATGAAGGTGCTATAATTAAATGAAAGAGAAAATAGGTGTCTGGGCAGACGAGACTAACAGCAGTCCACAACGGCCACCATTTTCTAGCAGTATAGTGCCTAAACACTGGGTAATGTGTTCATCACAACACTGCCAGAAGGAAGACAACATATTCTAAGTTCAAACTGAACTGGTTACAGGTGTCAGTAGCTAAAGGCATTGACTGATCCTCAGATCATTGCAAGAATTGTGAAGTATGTGGAAGATAAACAAGCCTGGGAATTAAAAACATAATGATTTACGGACAGGCACAATAAACGGTTGCAGGGAAAGCAGGCCATCTTAGTTTAAATAAGCAAATGATGAGCCTTGATAACAAAAGTTTAAGAACTATGTTAATGATTTGACTCATCCTTCTTCTCCGGGAGCAGACAGTGGTTGTACCGCCATATGCAGTGTTGATTGTGCATTGATTTGAGGTTAGAGCAGTTCTTCTCAAATTTTCATGTCCATCCAGATCACCCAGGGATCTTATCAAATGCAGATTCTGATTCAGCAGGTCTGGGGTGGGGTCTGGGAGTCTGCCTTTCTAACAAGGTCCCAGATGAGCTGATGTTGCTGGGCCAGAGGACACTGACCATCAAAGCACTAGAGGACTGAGCCTCCCCTCCTTGGGGCTCTCCTGTGGCCCACAATTCTCCTTTTACACCATGCTGCCCCTCCTTCTCACCAGCACTTCCAATAACAAGAGGCCACTTACCTTTTGGCAGCAGTTAGAAAGATGGGGAGGGGGGTGGGGGTGGTTAAAACTGTTCACTAAAATGACTTTTATGGATTTCAGTTATCCAAGTGATCCCATTTCCCTGAGCACAGAAACTGCACAAACGATACATTTGTCCTTCAGTTTGAAGGCAGCCAACCAGCCATCTATGTTGCATGCACAAAATACTGCTGGACTCAGTAATGGAATACACTGATTCATCCTGTAAAATGGGGCTTTGTCTGTCATCAGAGTTGGGGCATTCATTTCTCAATCAAAAGAAAAAAAGGAGAAACTTTGAAACTAATCTACTGTGTGCCTGCTGGACAGAGCCCAGGCCTTGTCCACACCTCCAGCAGTGACTGGCGGCAGCCTGTGAGCAGGGCCAACCCAGACTTTCTGGGGGCTGTGATGTCCCTTTATCTGCATCTTGTCACAGAAGCACCGAGTGACGGAGCAGATCGTGAATGGCCTGCTCTCTCTGAGGACTCGCAGAGTCAACAGCGTTCTTGAAGCGCACTTGGCCAGACTCGTCTGCAGGAGAAGCTGGGGGCTGCGCACCCTCTCTGGCATTTCACTCCCCTTGGTGGGCAGCTTGAGCTGGAGGGCCACTGATAAGATAAAAGTGAAATAGAAACAGCCGATGTCAGGTTCTGAGGCAAAGCATTATTTTTAGAGTCTGTGAGTAATAGAGCAGCTAACCCTTAGGAGAAAACAATTCCTTGATTTTTAAACTTGAGTTCTTGAGCGAAGTTTCTGAATTTAAGAAGTATAATAAATGTCCTGCAATCAGGTCTAAGTTGGGTGTATGGCATGTAGAAAGGAAGAAGAAGCAGAAAACAGAAGGTGCTCACGAAAAGTGAAAGTTTCAATACATTTGAAATAATCCATAGGATTTACATATTCTTGCTCTGGTTCTTGATGTTCTCTGCCAGTTCGTTTTCTCTAGAAAGCTGATGAGTGGGGGGACTCATGAAAACGTTGTGTTCAGCAGAAACAGTTCTTGTCCTCATTTTCATTGATCATGATTTTTCTCTCTACTTCCTCCAGATAAATGTTCTAAAGATTTCTTGGAGCTGTCTTTGGACATGCTGCCTTGCGGTTCCCTATCTACGGAGGCCCCGTCGTTTTGAGAGAAGAGGACTTAATTCCATACAACCTGACACTATGATGAGGCATCGAGCACACCAAGATGAATGGGCCGGGGGCCCTGTCCTGAAGAAACCTGCCACCTTTAGGAGACAGAGCTAATGGCAGTGGGTGCTGAGGACAGTGGTGAGAAGGATAGAGAGCTCATCAGCCAGATGTGGGTTCAAATCTCTCCTCTGAAATTACTCATGTTGTTTAATATCCGAAAATTTCCATTTTCTCATCTGTAAAATGGACGTACTAATTCCTGGGTCATAGAATGTTTCTGAAGATTAAATATTATATAAACAGCACTTATTGCAATGTCTATTAAATATTTAGTATATACTAGTAATTATCATCAGTAGTTCAACTAATTGAATCCCCTCACTCTCCATCCCCTGCATTCCACCCACTAGTTGCTCTGCCCTGTATTCATGTCTTTGTTCTGTTGATTGATAACGGCTGTCACAAAAGCTCATTTTAGCCAGATCACCCCTGGATCCAAAATATATTGGGAGAGTAAGGGGAAGCACCCTGGATAGTGGGATTTCCTCTCGGCTTGCACCACCTCCGGATTCTTTAGGATGGAATTTTAAAAGTGAACAGACACTTAGAAGTCTGGTAATTAACCCACGTTATAGAGGAACTGTTATCTGCCCATCAACAGGGAGACAGAGCCGAGTCAATAAAGAGAGCGGAGATGCCAGGAGGCGTATAGGAGGGCAGCCGGAAGGCCCGAGGCAGCCCCGGGCCTGTGGGAGCCACGCGCAACCGGCTGTGTGCCTCTGCGATGCCGCTGGGGAGGTGGCGCTGCCCGGCTAAGCCCCCCGCGCTTGCTCGCCCTTCAGCAAGGATGCGCTGGGAGAGGGGCTTTGAAGGCAGCCAAAGCGAAGAGGAGGTCATCTCTGCGGCCGCCGGGTCTTGACCTGGGTTGCTCGTGTTCCGCTGCGGTCAAAAAGCTAAAACCGTCCGGCGAACAGACAGTGGGTGTGACTGACGGCATGAAATGGTGTAAGGGACCTACTTCTGCGTCCCCCTGAAGACTAATTGCTCCCTGGGCTGAAGCATTTTAACTATTTTAATTGTAACCAAGCCCATTACAAAGCTTCTGGTGTCAGTGAATTTTACGGTATTTGTTTGGTTCGTGGATCAAAATGAACTCTTCTAGAATTATAACGTTCAGAGCTCGGCTTTATAGCCGACGCTAGGCAAAAAGTCACTAACCCCTTCCAGTCTGTGGGGCGCTGCCGGGTTCTCCAGAGACCCTGGAATTCGGCACCTAATAGAATCAGTGTCTCCATCCAGTCATCCCGATAAAATTCACCAAGACACACTCAGAAAAAAATCAGAGTTTTCCCTAGTACACGGGAGGTGAAGTAAATGTAAAGATAATCTAAGACACAAGAATTTAGGTCCCAGCATCGGAAAGTTCCCCCGACCATTGACACATCAGTTATTTATTTACTGCTTTCCACAGAGGACGGGGGAGAGGAGGCAGGGCAGCGACGGGCGTGCCAACCTTGGGCACCCGCCCGGGCACCCCTGGCCTTTGCTTCTGCCACTTCGTAAGGAAAAAGCAATGCTCCGAGCAAGTTTATTATTCAAGTCTCTGCAAGTAAATAATTGTCTCTTTTAAAAAAAGAAAAGAGCCTGCAAAGGGCATAAGCATTGGGTCACTTGGGTAAAATCGCGAGGTCACTGGCAGGCAGGACGTTGTCTCCTTGGCCAGCTCCTGCGGGAGGGGCTCTAGCCCGCCTGGCGCAAGACCCCGCGGGCGGGCAGCTCCTATCTGCACCGGGGTTCCGGGCAGGCGCTGGCGCGCGCCCAGCAAGCGCCTTATCTCTGCTCCTTGCTTCCTATCTGTTGTGGATGAACAGGGCCCTCGGCCCCGGGCTATCAGGCCAGTTCCCCTTCACTTGGGCACATTCAACTGCACCTCCGAGGCTGCATTCCTTCCCCTAGTACCACTTCCTCTGGTGGGCTCTGCCTCAGAGGGGAAGGTGTCATCAGTCCTGAAGTTACAGCCCACAGCCGTCTGTATTTTCTCCCAACTCATGCATTTTTAAAAGTGGCCTTGACCATATCTTTACCTGATTGGAAACCACTCTGTGAACCAGAAAAAGCCAAGCAGCCCGGGAAATAAGCCTCCCCTGACCCCAAAGGTGGTGGAGCTGAGGGTCACAAAAGAAATCACATTCTTTGCTTAGGTATGCACCTAAGGAAGGCTACTGCTTCTGGCTAGGTGATGGCAGAACTGAAGGGAGGATTTGAAAACTGACGGGAAATAAATCCACCTTTTATCCTCTGCTATCGGGCCCAGTCGTCTCTCCAATTCTCTGCAGTGGAAGCTTTGAAACCAAATGAAAGGGTTTCTTGGACAACATCCAGGGCCATTCAGTTTCTTCCCATCATAAACATGCCTGATGGATTTAGCTTTAGGCTCTGGGTTTTCTCTTCCCTGGTCTTTATAACCCTTAGGAAACAATTTTTCAAAATGCATTCATATACATCATCCCACTGGGGATTCTCATTCCAAGGGAGATAGCTAAAGAAATATTATTAATCTTATGCTAAGGGTGAGAAACAAGACACAGATGAATTAAGAGTCGCCACAGTGGGGCTGGGACGGACCTGCTAACCCCCAGTCCTCTGTTGTCCCTGTAGGTCCACGTGGGGGTTGCAATTATAGCTTCACATTTGGGGCTCTGGTGTATTGTTTGGCACTGAGCTCAGCTGTCTGTGACAAGGGTTGTCTCCAGGGCGGGTTACTGTACGGCTGAGGAACCCACTGGCAGGGAGAGGAACTTTTCACTGGGTATACCCTTTTGATCTGTTTTGAATTTTAAACCACGTATATTTATTGCCTCCTCAAAAAATGTAAATTAAAAAATTTTTAAAGGACTGTAGAACTTTATAGGACACTGAAGAAGCATGAAAAAGATGACTGTAGAACTTTATAGGAGAAAATATGAATATTTAAAGAATGTGGTTTAGACATTAAAAGAAGTAATATGCTGTAAAGGAGAAAATTTTTTAATTCCTTTAAGATTGAATACACTGCCCCACCCTATCTCCCCCACCCAGGCCCCCACCCACCATTCTAACCTCACTCAGTATAGCCCCACCCAGAGAACAATGGATTAGGAGATTGAAAGTGGTAGGTACAGTCTGGTTTTTTTGTTTGTTAGTTTGGGTTTGTTTAAAGTGCCAGAGTTGGGGACTCAGAATAAATGATTTTTTAAAAAAACAAAAATTAGTTTAGTCACCAAAGACTATGTGTAGCTTTTAAGCCTAAGAAACACACATTTTATTCACACATATATCAGGCATGCAGAGGGATGTTAAGGGAGAAGTAGGCAGGGAGGAGAGGGAGGGAGGCAGAGAGGAAGGAAGGATGGCAAACAAGGTCTTTGAGGCTTCCACCCTGCCCTCCCCCTGTCCTCAATATTAACAGCTTTTTAGAGGTAGTCAGTTATATGGTGTCTCTAAAAAAAGCCTGGAAGTTCTTTGGGTAGGCTCCTTCAGAGAGACAGAAAAAAGAGGTGCTAGGATTTCTGAGCTGTTTTCTTTCAGAAAACACTGTCTTAGAAGACAGCACAATGGACCTCAAGGCAAAGTTCTGAAATAAGCAGCACTGTTTGAATCATGAAAAAAAAATTTTTTTTTTTTTTAATTTATGACAGGTTCCTTGAGGTTGATCAGCAAAATACCCATTTTGTGTATCTCTAGGATTTCGAAATCATGACACTTCAACAGCTCATTTGTCTTGGAGCAGAGAAGCAGCTCCCTGAGACAGTGTTTACGTTTGTCCTTGGAGATAAGGACAAATAAGAGCTGGCACCCCACAATCTTTATTTTCATCAGCTTGCTCTTCTGCAGGCCTATACGGTCAGCACTGGGTGAGGAGTGAAATCAATAAAAATAATCTCCCTCATTGCTGGAGGCCAACCTGAGACTCTTTATTGGCTATTGGCACTGGAGCAACTGTCAGTCAGGGTCAGGGAAGTTTCTGCCCGGGAAATCTTATACAGTGTAACCAGGAACCTGAGATGGAGACACTGAGGCTCTGAGGTGGTAAAGCGTTGTTTCAGGCAGCCTGAAGTATGTGCCTCTCCTCAAGAAGGGCTCTCGTAGCTAACAACTGGGCACAGTGGGTTCACTTTTTGTCCCATGAAAAGCCCAACTCAGACGAGATCATTAGCTGAGACCTGAAACCAAGGGAGAAACAGACCCTAGAGCAGCAGTAAAGCCACAAGGCTCCTCTCCACGGCATCCCTTCATCAAGGGCACCAGGCCACCATTTGGTAAGAAGTTAAAACTTCCTGGAGTGCCCTGACACCACCAAATGGGAGTGAACACCAGTGGGACTGAGTCTCCCAGGACCCACCCAGACCCCAGCATGGCACATCCGTGATCTGGTCCCCATTGCCACTCTGCTGCTTCTCTGCATCCAGCACATTGCGCTCCGGGCATATGAACTACTTGACTTGTTCCCCAAATGTGCTTTTCCAGGTGTTGATCCCTCTGCCTGGAATCCTCCGCCCCACCACCACCACCCAGCTTCAGCTGGCAACCTCCACTTGCCCTTCTTCACGTGTAGGCTCTCAGCAGTCTTCCTAGACACATCCTCCTTTAGCAAGGGTTAGGTGCATCTCAGCCTCACCTCGGGCCTCCTCCCTGGAGAGACTGGCCACACTATTTTAATTGCCTCTTTGTTCTCCATCACCTCCAGCCCCAGACTGTAAGCTCATTGACGACAGCGGCTGTGTCTTATTCATTGAGAGTGGCCCCAAAGCATATACGGTTCAACCTGATAGGCTTCAACATCTAGCCCCAGGTTCCAGTGCTCGCAGACATCCATGTCGTAGGACAGAGTCTGCTGGGCCACTGCACCAGAAGCTTCATTCATGACGCAGCACCCCAGTTTTGCCCTTTTACTCACTGAGAATCATGAAGACTTCTCTCTTTGGGTTCAGAAGGCCAGCCTGGACAACAGAACAATGGTTCTGTTGTTTTCAGGTTCTTGATCCAACTCTCCAAAACTAAGAAAACATGCTAACAAATGCAAGGTCAAAAAATCATTTTTTATGCACTTATTTTGCTCTAAAAGACAAGGCAGTTTGGAGAATTAAATGTCTAGGGACCTCATGACATTTCCTGGCAGAATTTGTGTGTGAAGCTTTTAACCAGTCAGTTTAACCCAAATTAGTAGGAGCTAGAAATGGCTTTTGGCTCTTCCACAGCTGGAAGGAGGTTTTATCATGAACTCTGCCAAATGCATAAGAATATATAAAGCAGGGTGGGGGGGTGGGGGGTGGCGGAAATTGGGAGTTTTGGCACCACAGTTTTTAATAAATGATAAAAACAAATGAAACCCCAGATTTAATTAAAAATTTCCCCATATTCTGGCCTCCCCTGTAATTTTTATGTCGTTGCCCAAAAGCTATTATGTAGTTACTTATATAAAAGAAAGGAAGGGGGGGTGTTTTTTTTTATTTAAAGGATAAGGAAAGAAGAGGAAAAACTTTTTTGAGTTTTTCCACATCCTGAGTCCCAACAGTAGTTGGTTGCCTGTGCCTTTCTTTGGCAGGTTTTTCTTAGAGACAATTAACAAGAGCTCATCTGTTCCTTCAGGTCCCAACTCTGCGATGTCGCATGCCCACTTACAGAACAAATGGAGCATATGCACCCATCCAGTTTGGGCAGAAGCAATCACCCTAAAGCCAGTGCTGTTCTCAGCAGCTTCAAGTGGTGCAATGGAGTAATTTCATCTCATCAGTATTTGAGTATAAACTGCTTGAAATAAACTTGGAATTGCCTGATGCAGTCTTATGAATATTGTGTCATGTCAGTTCTCTTTGCCAAAGGCACATATCATCCATGGAAAAGGAGGAAAATGCCACAAAATGAATTTTGGCATATCTTAGTGGCTATCTGCCCCATGCTGGGTGGGCCCTTCTGTTCTACACATATGCCGTCACTGTCCAGCTTGGTCTTGCCTGCTCAACAGCCCTGCTGAGCAGTTCTTCACGTCTATTCCACAGCCTCCTCACATTCAGGATTCCAAAGCTAAACTCACCCTCTTTCACCATCTTTTATTCCAATTTGTGGGATCCACCCAGTTACCCAACTGGAACCCTGGATGTCAGCCCTAACTCCTCACCACAGCCAGTCAGTCCCAGGAAATGCTCATTTTACCTCCTAAATGTTTCTCCAGTCTATCCTGATGGCCACTGCCCTAGTTCTGGCCCTAGCATCTTTCACCTGAGGGACTGTCTCAACCTTCTGACCAGCTCTCCACTCCAAACCCCCACCATGGTCAGAGGGATACCCAAACCAAGGCTGATCATATTAGCTCCCCACTGAAAATCTTGAGGGAGATCCTCTCCCCCTATTTTAGTTTGATAGGCTGTCAAAATGCAATATACCAGAAATGGGTTGGCTTTTACAATGGGGATTTATTTGCTTGCAAGCTTATAGTTCTGAGTCCAGGAAATGTCCAAATCAAGGCATCATCAGGTGATGCTTTCACCCCAAAGACTGGCTGCTGGTGATTCTAGACTCTTCTGTCACATGCAAGGCACATGGCGGCATCTGCTGGTCTCTCTCTCTTCTCTCCAGGGTTTCATTGCTTTCAGCTTCTTGGTTCCATGGCTTTCTCTCTGTGTGTCTCTCCATATTCATCCTGTTTATAAAGGACTCTAGTAAGAGGATTAAGACCCACCCGGGGCCATGCCCTACTGAAATAACATAATCAAAAGGTCCCACCCACAATACATTTACACCCACAGAAATGGAGTAACTCTAAGAACATGATTGTTCTGGGGTCCATAAAAGGCCCCAACTACCATATACCACCACTGCTCCCTCCTAGGAGAAAGCCTAAAGAATTCAAGGAGGAATTCAAAGCCCTGCTGTATTCTCTAGCCTCACTTGTTGATCTCCTCTTCACACTTCAGCACTTCTGAATCACATGTAGTTCCCTACATACCAGGCTCCTCTTATTTCTTTGTTCATAAGTTCCCTCTACCTCACATACTCTGACCTCCCCCTGTGCTCTCCCCCAACTTAACCTGGCTAACTCCTGCACACCCTTTAAAACTCAATTCAGGGATGGTGTTATATGATGAATTGTTTAATAATTATTTGTGAAAGTGTACTTATGCTTTTATGCACTTACCTATGTAACATCTCACAATAAAGCTATTTAAACTTTAAAAAATGCTTTTAAAAGAACAAATATTTATATGACCTCACTAATATGAATTAAATATAATGAGCAAACTCTTAGAGCTAATATGTAGAATATAGGTCACCAGAAGATAGAATGAGGGTAGAGAATGGGGAGCTGATGATTAATTCACACAGAATTTGTATTAAGGTTGATTGTAAATGTTTGGAAATGGATAGAGGTGATGATAGCACATTATAGTGAGTGTAATTAACAGTGCTGACATGTGGATTGAAAATGAAAGTTTAGAGTCATGTATGTCATTAGAAGGAAAGCTAGAGGATGAAACATGGGACTATAACATAATGAGCCCTGTTGTGTATGATGAGCACGGTCAAAAGTACAAACCCATTTTTATAAAATGTAAATATTAAAAATGTATAGAGTGAGAATTAGATTAGCGATTATGTACAGCTGGGGAAGGATAGAGGGCTTGAGAGGTGACTGCTAAGGGGTGAGAAGTTTTCTTTCTGGAGTAATGAAACTGTTCTGGGGTTGATTGTGGTGATGAATGTACAACTCTATGATTATACTAAAAGCCATTGATGGTACACTTTGGATTAATTGTATGGTATGTGAATATATCTCAATAAAATAGCTTTTTTTAAAAAAGGTGATTCAGGCAACATATCCATCAGGCCACACCTCTCCCCCTAGACAGGCTGGAGACCCCTCCCACAAGTTTCCATGGTGCCCACCTATCTCACTGCATTTGACACATTGCTTGGATCATCCATCTCTGCAGCTACTGAAAGCTCCAAGCTCCTTCTTGGCAGGGATTATGATCACATATTTGACTCTTGTGCCTAGCACATCAGTGTGGACTAAATATTTGTTGAATGAATGAATGATGAGTAACATGGGTCCCATCTGCCTCTACCATCTCATTCCCATTGTTGATTCAGACTCTCACCAGGATTTTTTATTTAGCTCCTGGTCTATCTCAAACACACTTGGTATCACCTTCCAAAAATACCACTTCTTTATTCTCCAATCTCTAGTCCCATGCCCACCTTCCACCTTCAATCTGCACTTAATATAAATTCCTTAGGCTGGCATTCTACGTCCTGCACAATTTGACTACAGCCTATTGTTTTCAATAT
>JAQZBX010015796.1:14559-37258 GCA_029593785.1 Cabassous unicinctus
GCGTCCAACACTAAACTCTCTGTGTTCTCCTTCTCCATGTATTTACTTCCCTGTCTTTGATTGAGCATCTGTTTATATGCCCAGAGGAATAGACTGGTTTACAAATACAATCCAATATCTATTTTTGGAATTCATAATACCAAACTGCCACACCCCCCATCTTCTGTGAAACCTTTATTTAATACCCTGCTCTAAAGAAAATCCAACTACCTCTAAACTCCACTGAGGTCTCATCTCCCCAACTGGATTAATTCCTTTCCGATTATTTAAACTCATGTGTTGAACTCCCATGGGCATCAATCAATCATCAAGAGCCAAGCCTTAGAACACATATAGCAGGAGAAGTAGAGACATAGACAACTTGTGCAAGTTGTCTTAATAGACACTTACTTAATGTGTTAAGTACTTAATGTATTAAGGAGTCCCTCTTAATACATGGCATCTGCTCTATTACCAAGAAACATTTCCTAAGTTCTTGCTTGGTTTTTACATAAGAGGTAGAGCAGTTTTCCAAGGTGGTGGGGTTGACCACAAGAATTTATGTAGAATTGTTTGAATCCGTTTCTCATTCTCCAGTAGGTCATCTTCATCAGTACTGTAAACTCAATCCAGGTCAATAAAAGACCAAATACTAGTCAGTTTCCACAAATAAGTCTGTCTCAGGAGAATCTCCCAGGGAGGCTAAAGCTCCCCTATAGCAGCCAGGACCCAATGGAAAATAAAATAAATAAACCCTCTAAGATCTTTTACACTTTCTTCCAAACGGATTTAAGGTTAGTACTATGGACTGCAGGAGAAGCTGAGCCCTAAGAGTTCAGCTTTTGCCATTTTTCCTTAACAAGCATGCCAGCCCTGCCATTCAGTCTCCCAAGCAAAACAGCCAGAGGTAAGGATTACTCTAGATTGTGCCTACAGCTGATACAAATTTCTCTCTTTTATGCTCAGTTTTATGCCCTCTGTAACTATTGCCTAAAAGGGTGCATAACTTTCAAAGCATCCAGGACAAACCTTAGTACTAATTGTTACGATGGGGTGTACCCTGAGGCTGACTGCTTGATTGGTGAAGAGGTCTCCCTTAACCCCAGAAGAGGGTTAGCAACAACCATGGTTTGGGTAGCTGTCTCTGAACCCACTTCCTGAGTACCGTCCTGCAACCAGGGCCCTAATTCCTCCCCACTAACAGGCAATAAAGAGGAGGAACATGAATTGTAAGGTTTATCACAAAATTTGGTTAACATGTTTGCTAACAATCCCTTGGACTTCCTTCAATCCTGTGAATTGGCCCACAGGGCACTCATCCTCTTCCAGAAAGCCATTTCTCTGTCAGCATCCTATCCTTGGTCCCCAAATAGTCAAGGACTGTGAAGGTTCTGAGATTTTGCCCTATTGCAAGCTAACAAGTTGCCAGTTTCCTGGATGCTGGCAGAACACATGAGACTCTGGGTCACAAACAATGAATCTGTTGCTCACAGCCCAGCAAGCAGCCTGATGATCAGCATACTCAAACCAGCTATCCCTTTCCTTCAAGACCGATGGATGGGTGCCTGCACACACAGTGGGCTGCACGGGAGGAGAGGAACCCTGAGCTTAGGCAGCCAGGACCTTTTGTAACAGGCAGTGTCTGTCCTTTACTCTGAAGGGATGACTCTATCTTTCAAGGCTGCAGTGACAACTTGCCCTCCGCTCAGGCAGAGGGAGGGGTGGAGGGAAAGGGTGAAGAGGAAGGAGACACTCTCTCTGTCTTCCATGGCTGTTCATATGCAAACATCCTTGACCAGACAGTGCAGGACACAGGGAGCCAGTGCCTCACTCAGCAAGACATGCAGAAATGCAAGAGATCCATGGAGAATTGCCTCCCGACAGGGATAAACTGCAGGAAAATGGAATAATGCAAAAACCAAAACAAACAAACAAAAAAACCCCAGTGTACTAGAAGTACTCAGACTTGTGGTGAGATACTCCAGTCCATATTTATAAACAAATAAATATGAAGCAGCTCTTAGAGATTTTTAAACTCACCAATAGGAGCTCTGACCATCTTGACCCACTTCACAAACTTACAACACGTTAGATAAACCACTTTGGCGGCTGTCAGAGCAGAACTGCAATATCAAAGGCAACATTACAACATCAACATTTTCTCTCTTGACTTTCTCTTCAGCCTGCTTTTTTTTGTGTGTGTAACTTCACACATAAACCCAGCTAATCTTCACTGCTGGATGTTAACCAAAATAGAGTTTTTCTGATAAGCCCTGAGGAAAGTCAGGAAGGCTTGATTAAAGGAGAGATTTTAAAGTCATAGAGGTCAAAGTAGATTCCTTTTGAGGGAACTCAGTTTGGCATTACTAAACATGATTATCCTAGTAAGAATTTTCAAATTCTAGAACAAAAATATACCCAGGACACGCTAATGGCCCAAGAAACAGGGCTAGCAGTTACATAAGGGAAGCTGGCTTATCTTAACATTCATCTGCTAAGCCCCATTTTGTTCCAAGACCCAGGCTGCTTAAGAGACTGCCGTGACAATTTGACCTCCATCCTCCTAATATCCTGTCGACGATGGCTTACGAAGGCAGGGATAAGGGCCAAACTTCAGGTTGGCCTCAGTTATGTCTAAATGTCAATTTGCTTATCCCACACAGTGAAACATATGAGCATCCTGAGGCAGCCCTCCATTAAAGAAATAGGGTCAGGTTCCCTATAAGCTCTTTCACCCCAAAGGACAGACAGGAATGTGCTGCCTTTAGGATTCTACGGCTCGGTAGAATCACAGATATGTTTATCATTCCATTACAATTCTTTACACTCTAGACCTTATGTTCCCCAACCACTCTGTTTTAGAGAAGATCACAATGTTTTGGTCAAGTACAAACACCATCAGTGTAGTGTTATTGTGTCCATGTGTATGTTGTGGATTAAGGCACTTTTTTTTGTTTGGATTACAAACCACATTACTTGATAAATATCTGAGAAAAATGGGAGTGGGTGGGTTGGAAATGAAAGTAGACTGCTTATTCTATGAATACAATCCTTCTAAGAAAAAAAAAAAGATTCTTGCAAGTGTTTAGTTTTCTAAATAGCTTCATAATGGAGCAAAACCAAGTTCTTGCAAAAAGATCCAAGGTCCTTATTCTGGTATAATTTATAACCTTTTGATCAAACAAGAGGATCAATGATAAGGTCACCAATTTCCTGGGCAATATCCACCTCCATTTCCACCCCTAGGCTCCATTATTTACACTTTGCTTATCTACAAAGGATTTTTTTTTCTACTAGAACTACTAACATCAGTTTAGTTTCACTGTGTTTTTTCAAAGGACATTAAAAGGGCATAAAAGATCATTTCCAAAAAAATGTCACCTTCAATTTTCAACACATAACCCTATCCTATTCTACATTCCTTTAGATTAACAATACTTGATAATAGTTACAACATAGGATGTC
This sequence comes from Cabassous unicinctus, assembly GCA_029593785.1. Lineage (NCBI taxonomy): Eukaryota > Metazoa > Chordata > Mammalia > Cingulata > Chlamyphoridae > Cabassous > Cabassous unicinctus. Next base: position 18,004 of record JAQZBX010015796.1, read on the forward strand.
AGCAGTCCTTCCAAGTCCAAAAGACTTAAGGCCTTTGATCCGAGAGCCACACTTGCTCATACTGGCATCTAGATAACACAATCTTAATATCTAATTTCCAGATGTTGGAAAAGAAGTCGAATCCCTGCTTCCTTAATTTACATTGTAGTAAAAGCATAAAACATATTACCTCAAAAGCTACCTCCATATCTCAAACTTCTGAAGCACATTTTTAATCCAATAATATAAACATAGTCACTACAATGCATCCGGTGATATTAACTCTTACTCTACTTTTCCCCACCAGACTTGAAATAAGGTTCTTTTCAGTGTGGTCACCATTCCTCTTAAGTCTGTAGAGAATTTGATTTTCCTCAAGGAAATATTGGTAACTCAGATTTACCTCCTGTAGCAGTCTGGTATTATTTATGAATTCCAAAAATAGATATTGGATTATGTTTGTAAATTGGTGTGTTCCTCTGGGTATATTAGGTTGTATTAACTTCAGAGGTTTCACTTTTACTTGATTAAATTATTATTAGAGCTTTGATTGGGCCACAATAGGACAATGAGTAACCACCCCCTTGATGGGCAGGGACTCACAGAGAAAACAACATGGCAGAGGAGACAGTTGGGAGTTTTAATGCTGGAGCCCCAGGAAGTAAATACACAGAGAAGCAGATATGTGAGGAAAGAGAGAAGGCCCCATTAGACATGGCAGAGGCCCCAGGAAGAGAGAAGAGCCATTTGCCTGAAAGTTTACAGCTGGCCTTGTAAAGAAAGCAGAGCAGCTAAGCCCAGAAAGAAATGAGCCCTGGGGAGAGACAAGACTTATGCTAACCTACAGCTGAGAAAGGAAGGCGCTGGGACCACAGAGCCTTAAGAGGAAGAGGAAGGCTGGACCCTTGCAGGCATCGGCAGCCATCTTGCTCCAACCTGTGGCAACAGACTTTGGTGAGGGAAGTAATTTATGCTTTATGGCCTGGTAACTGTAAGCTTCTACCCCAAATAAATACCCTTTATAAAACCCAACAGATTGCTGGCACTTTGCTTCAGTACCCCTTTGGCTGACTAATACACCTCCCAAAACTTAAACAGTTTGAAATGAAAAATGTTTTATTGCTAAATCCCTGCATTTAAAGAGTTCATCCTAAGGAAGTTAGTAGCAAGCTGGCCTAAAGATGGGTCTCTCTGGGCAGCAAGTGGCTGAGAAATGTGTAGCAGTAGATTTTAAACTTTTTTCATCTGCAGTTGGTGTTTGCAGGCCAAACACCAAAGACCAACCTATGCTCCTTTATTCCCTCCCGGCAAACACAGCAAAAAAAATACTCACCAGAATGAATAGGAAGGAGGTTCCTTCTGATGAAACACCAGGGTAGCCATCTGGACTTTATGGTTTTTTGTTAATATATGCCAGAAACAAAATTATAGATGTTGTCATATTACAAACATTAAAGAGACCAGCCCACAGACCACCTAGGGCTCCCTCACAGATTACACTGTCAACTCAAACTCCAGGGCTATCTGAAACACTGGCATTTTGCTAGGTGGTGGTCCTGCCACTAGGTACAGGAGGAATACAGCAGTCACACAAAAAACTAAAGCAATCCTGGAAATGATCTGCTGTAAATGTGTGCACAAAGAAATCAGATGCTGATGGCAGATAATAATGTCTCCCTTTTTAGAATAATAGGGCTTGAGACCTCTGCTCTAAAATCAAAATGGGTTGAAAATGGCCAGGTTTCTTTTTCACTTCTGAGTACCAACTTTAAAGTAACTACACAAACTCACACTTTAAAACTAGTGATGCTTTAAGAATGGGAGACTGAAAATTACTGATAAATATGGAAATAAGCCTCAGAATAATTAAGAAGAATTAAAGATTAAATGACTCAATTAATAGTAATAAAAATTAATATGAAATATTTAAGTGTTAGATAATTTTTAAGGACATGGTGACTAAATTAATGTCACTTTTTCAGAACTGTTTGGACTAATTTTTGTGACCAAAAAGGGGGGGGCTGAGCTAAAATCTCATTTTCCAAATTTAGTTAGCTACAAAGTTTCAAGTTCACCCCCCATATAACCTCAAAAAATTTTTCAATAAGATGGTTTAGAACAGAAATACTGAAAATAAATCATCCCTGAATACTTTTAGATTTTCCCCAGTGTACCACAAATCACATCCAGAAACCCAAACAAAACAATCACTGAAATGTTTGAGATTTGCTACAGAAATCCAGAGCTTCAGGACAAAAGGAGAGAGAACGAGGCAGACAGCCTGCCTACTGCTCAGGCAGCTCTGGTCTTTTGGAGGTCCTAACCCATGCATGTTAATATTGTGAGTCCAAAAAAGCCAGCAGAACATTAACTTAATAATAATAACATAAATAGAACAGGCTCTGGTTAGAGGGGGAGGATCCAGTTTCCACCGCCCTGCTGAGGTACATTTGACCACCAAAGGCAGGAAAGCTCTTAGCATCCTGAATTAATGGGTACAGTGGTTTCAGACGAGAGATTTTCATGATGGACACAATGTGGACTCCGCAAAGTTTCTCCTTCAAGAAAAACAGAGCTTCTATTTCAAAGAGCACTGATTAGGCTTAATACTGTTAGGAAGCCATTAAGGATTCATGCTGTTGTTACTGTTTTAACTATGGGTAACTTGATAAACCCAAACTTGTGGGTAGTTAACTTGACCGACGGTCAAGGTTTAGGAATGCAGAAGCAAATCCAAGGTACAGACAAGTTTCAGATGTGGAAAGATCTCAAGGATGCCTTTTTTTGTCAGGTCCTAGCTTTCTCCTCATCACCATTATCACTGTTATTACTTATCTCTCTGGAATTTATAATTAAAATTCATTTCCTTCATCACATCCTCCTGAAAAGCACTGAATACCACATGATCTTAAGAATTCTCCGTAAGCTTTATTAGTGGCGATGTAAGTTAATTAAATCAAAAACCAAATTAAACAATTCTACCTAATGAAAAATTCGCAAGCATTATTAACAGCCTATAACACATCCATCCAGCAGATATAAGTTTAAAAGCCAACAATAATAATTCTCTTTGTAAATTAATGCTAAAAATTGAACTGTTTTGAGCCAATCTCCATTAATACTTGAAAGTACGAATATAAATTAAATAAGGTTCAAAAAAACATACAATAAAATATTGTATAAAACAAGCTAATTTTAAAAGAGTTGCTCAGTTTACTTTGTATATATTTTTTTATATAAAATCATTTAAAAACAGTACACATTTTCTGGATCACACATGAAAGTTCACATGGGCCAGATGTCTTTCTATAATATCCTTATTCTTTCTTCATTGCCAAAATCTTAATTTTCACTCCTGGCTGGATTTTTCTTCCTTGGCGATTCTTTTGGTTACCCCACTGAAATATTTCTCACGAAAGGAATTGTGACCTTGGTATGGCAGAATCTGATCGCTTAAGAGATGTGAATACTGGTCCCGGTTCTGCTTGGTAGGAAAATATAGAAAAGAAAGTGTTTGCATTATTTCTTTAGTTAGCTTGCAACCAAAGCAGTCATGTACTTTAAGCAAAATCTTGTTCTCTAGTACATATTTGTTTTTCTTTATTATCTAAATCAGAAATATACAACCACTTTACATCTGCATCGTGCTTGGGTATCCCAAGTGTTCTACTTACTTCTCGTCATTTGAGCCTCACCACAATCTTTTGCAACAAAGACTCTTACAGAGAAAACAGAGGCCCAGAGAGGGTACAGAGAAACATCCCAGGTACTCAACCAGGACCACAGCATGCATCATCTGATTCCTAATTTAGCACAGAATGAAATCATCTGGGGCTATGAATAGGAATTATCAAACAAGGAAGTTTCTACTCCAGAGAAAGGTGGGTAACAGCAAATTATAGCATTTATCTGATATCATACAGATAAATAAAACTGTTTGGGGGTATATCCATATCAGTTACTGAAGTAAACGATTCCCAGCAAATTTAAGTGACCACAGTAGAGGAAGGCAATCAACAAGTGATTTCCACACTTTTGGACTTCAGAGACAGGAAAGGACTAATCCTCAGATTGACCTCTGAACACCAGAAATATCTGTCTACGCTAGACTGCAGGACATACTTAGGGCTTAGAAAATAGAGGGACCGGAGGACTAGCAGGAAACATGAAACACCAGCTTCTCAAGGCAACTTCACTAACCATCCCAAAACTGTGGGGGAAAAAACCTAATTAGAAATAAATTCTCAGTTCTCATGCACTTCTGTAAATTCATATTCAATTGCACATTGATTAACATGATTTTGAAACAGGTAAGGAAAATCAATCAGAAAATACAAAGCCTAATTTTTTATCCTGATTTTAGTATCCAAATGGTTGCTACAAAAATATCAGGACTATAGTAATCCTCAAAATATTTTCTTACTTTTGCTGAATGTTCCCATATGAAATGAGTATCTTCGTCCTCCCATCAAAAAAATACCCCAGGTTTAGCCAAAATAAAATTACGTTGGCTCATCTGTTTATTCAGAAACTATTTTGCTACATACAAATTATTAAAAATTATTAAATATGTTGAGAGTCTCCAATTCATCAAAACAAATAGATGGTGACTTAAAGTTCATGGCATTAAATATATTACAGTTCCAAATTCCAGCAAACCCAGGAAAACTTGCCAATGGTTACCAACTTTAGACTCTATACAAACGCTGAAAGATAAATTTATCCAATCAACCTATAAGTATGCAATTAAAGAATCCCAATCAGAGGTAATATTTACTGGGTATTTATTACATACCAAGGGCAATGCTAAATACTTTATTCACACGCCCTAATATAAACTCACATTAGTAATAAAAGATAGGTATTTTATTATCACATTTTACAGATGATGAAATTCCTTAACAGGACAGGCCCAAGATAACACAGCTGGTAAGTGGCAGAACAAGGATTTGAACCCGGTCTGTCTGACCCCAGAGGCTACACTCTTAACTACAACATCGTAATGTTTTCTCCAGAAGAGCTAAGTGCTTTTCCCAACCCAAGAAGCAAGAGTAGCTCTGGAAATAAACAGGTGATAAGGCTAAGACTTGGCTAGCTAGGCTGCCTACCAAGAAAGAAACAGAACTGAATCGGAAGTACAATCCTACTTCTATTGACCAGGAAGATATATATCAATGACAAACAATTTTTATACCAGGAGGAGCTACAGGAAGCCCTAGGGGTGCTTGTGGGACACCATAACCCTCAGAGTCGTCGACTTTGCAGGAGGACCCATGCCTGGGCCACATCTCACGCCTGTGCCCAGCACAGCAGCCACATACACAGAACACAAACCTACCAGGGTTTAACCTCAACTTGTTCATATCAACTTTCACCAAACATCTGAGTGAAGGGTCACAGGAAAGGGAGGAACACGCCATCCATCCACTTCTCCTGGTATCCACTTCTCCTGTCCTATGTCAGGTAAGATCCCTAGAAAACTTGCCCACTTCCCCAACTACACTAGCTTAATCCTGGTAGGAATGCTTTTCCTTGGCTATATTTTAAGGCTCTGTCTGGATGCTGCCATCTCTCTCGCAGTTCATTGCATCATCCTCCACCTAGTCTGCGCGCGCTCGCTCTCTCTCGCGCTCTCTCTCTCTCTCTCTCCCCCCCCCGCCCCACCCCCTCTTTCCCCCAACTGGTCAGTTGTCTGCCTTCAGTGGCTCTCTCTCCAATCTATTGTCTATACTGAGAGATCAAACTCAACTTCTTAAAATGCAAATACTAATATGGCATACTAGAAAATTCAAACGAGTTCAAATTTTCCCCAATTCTGAGGCTTTTCCCTTACTCTTTTGAGAGTTAGACTCAGTTATGCAGCAGTTAACTGGATGCCATCTCCTCGCTTTCTTCACCTGCACAAGAGGAATCAGAACACAATTGGGCACAAAATCCTTCCCAGCTCTGCCCTCTGTCCTCCCTTCTCCCTGTGGTTCCTCTAGGCCAGGGGTTCTTAACCTTTTTGTTCCACAGACCCCTTTGCCAGTCAGGTGAAAACCATGGACACCTTACTAAGTCCACACAAGATGTATTATTTAATAAGCATTTCACACCCGCACCAACATGTCCCCAGAAGAATAATGTTTTTTTGAATTTCAATTCAAGCTCATGCACCCCTTGTTAAGAACCCCTGCTCGAGGCCATGCAAGATCATTGCCACCCCTAGATGGACTATGCAAGAGCTGAAGCAGTGAAGAGGATGAGGCAGGACAGAAATGTGTGACTCCAGTGTGCAAGCTTCAAAGGGTGGAGGACTGACTGCAGGCTCAGATGCTCTGCCTCGCAGCCATCAGAGGAAGCAGAAGACGAAAGAAGCACAATGGGAGACAGGCTTCTTTCGTGGACTTACTATAATAGCTCTTCTTTGACCTGAAGGATATAAATAGGGCAAACTGGTGATAAAGAACAGTGAATATAAAGATTCAAGTCAGAGACTGGAAATAAACCGGAGAAGCCTGAAAAACACAAAAGTAATGCTTAAAACCTATACTCACTAATGGTTAAAAATACATGTATGGGGAACGGATGTGGCTCAAGCAATTGAGCGCCTGCTTCCCATATGGGAGGTCCCAGGTTCGATCCCCAGTGCCTCTTAAAAACAAAAGCAAAACAACAAGCAAACAAATGAAACAACCAACTCAACCAACTCAGGGAGCTGATGTGGCTCAGTGGTTGAGCGCTGGCTTCCCACTTACAAGGCCCCAGGTTCAATCTCTGGCCCTGGTACCTCAAAACAAACAAACAAACAAACAAAAAACATTTACTATCTATGACAATCTTCAAATGAATACCTGAGATCCCACGATTCCCTCGGAATAAAGTAAAAGCAAAAAAAGCCCTTAACAGACTGTGTTCAGTGCTACAAGGACACAGTAGAAGCGACACGTGCTACTGAAAAAGTCTGGAAAAACCATTAACCTAGGAAATGCAACGTCTGGGGAAAAAATCCTACCTTCTTTATCTCTCAGGTGGTCAAGAAGAATCAGTGGGAGGTCTGTGTTTGGGTCCTGTGCTGGAATGTTCACCTGTACAAGACTGACTATCCCCTGACTGAGAAAAAGAAGATTCATAACAAAAATCCCCGGAGGACCAAAAGTGCCAAATCCCTTGTGCAGCCAGAGATCTGACAAGAGTCATTCTAACACCTGACAGCAATAAGTCCTGCTTTAGACTGTGCCGGAGACTCCATAGACTTTGGCTACCATTTTCACTTAAATGGAAAAGTTATGGATCATAAAATGTCCCACACGAAACATTCAGTGTGTCTATCATCTAAAACATATCATCACATACATAATACCATACATAAAAACATCATATACCTATGAACAACACACATTTAAAAACTACCCTAGTGTATATGAATTATACTATTCGCAGCATTCAGAATTTATGTTGCCTCGATGCAAAGACGACAGCAAACTCAATTTTTATTTTTTTCTTTTCTCCCCACCTCTCTTTCATCCTATCTTTGGATTAGTTTTCCAGGGCTAACACTTGAGATGATGATATTCAACTCTACATATTTTTCAGCACCTTTTCAAGACTCTTTTCTATTCACATTCCCTACCCATCTCTAACAAGAATATCTACAGATTTTTTTTTAACTCAGTATGTCAAAGGCCAAAGTGTTTACTTAAAAGAAGAGTATCCTCAAGCAATATAACATTTTATCTCCTTTATTAACTCAAGCGTATTGCAGTGTTTGACTTTTGATTCTCTAACATTTCCAATTCTGTCTACCACTAACAGTTATGATATCATTTATATCAGGTTTTTATATATCATAAAACCTGAGGTCTGCTAATTTTTAGTAAACAAGGAATACTTGATGGAAAGTAAAACACAAATAATTCTGAAATGACAAGAGAGAACGATGGTGATAAAAGATTACAAACCACCTTTCCCAAATTTCACAACTATCGGTTAAATGTTGGCACATGGTAGTATATTAATAAAATATTACATGAACACTGTTGATTATACTATCTATTGCTTATCATCATTTTACCAAAACCAGGAGTTTTTATAGGAAAATTTGTGCTGGCTACAACTAGCTACATAATGGAAATACATAGCTTTCAGACCTATCGTTTAACCTTGTAAGGCAATCAGTGATTGTAAATATTACAAGAAACATACAAGCTCTGATTCAAAAAGGAAACTAATATTGTATTTACTACCAGCTATGTGCTTTGCAGACGTCAATTGTTTAATTTCCCACATCTTTTCACAGTATTTGGCAGATAAGGAAATACAGGCTGAAAGAGTTTAACCTGCCACAGGTCACAGACAGCAGTCTTCAAAGCTCATGCTTTTTACATTACTTTATTTTAGTAGAAATTACATCAAAACATTGGCTAAAGAGTTAATTTCCCATATGGTAGACTAGTGGGTCTTTCAAAATGGAGTTTGACATTTAGAAGACATTCCTCACTGAACAGCAACGTTATGGTAGCACATATTTCAGATCTAAACTTTTAGACAGAACCCCATTAACCACTGTCCCACCCAACCAATTTCCTGTCCTATCAGTACCGCTAATTGTAAACATAAACCACTCGAGGAATTTTAACACATTTGCCAAAGAAACTAAAGCCTTAGAGTTGGCAGTGCACTTTTATGTATACACTGCCCTCTGCTGGCCGGAGCAGATAAATCCTTCTATAGTATTTCTTCGTGTGGATTAAAATAGGCGAAAGCCAAGCAGACCATCCACAGTGAGGAGCACTCTGCGTCCTGGCTACACACTCACACACTCACACAGCCCCACCGTGGGCAGGGCAGTCTTTTCCCTTCAGGGAGCATTAGCATTTTTTCATATCATCTCATTTGTTGGAAGGATGATGTGGAAATCATTATTTATAAATACCGATTCACCTTGGTGATTCCAGGTGTATTACTTTCATCTGTGTCCAACTGAGGCCTGCAAATTGTTCTTTAGAGGAAGGAAAAAAGTACATAAATGGGATCTTATTCAATTTAATCCTTAGCTATTTTCACAACTAACTACATCAAAAAACATCGAAGAGAACAAAAAAAGACATTTAGAGGAAAAGTACTCCAGCTACTTCATAATTTAATAAATGTTAACATAAAGAGGGACAAATTCCCAAGTAATAAAAAAAAGACTATGTTCTGTAGTAACATTTAAAATTGGCACTTTAAATGGAAATATGTGATATTCTGGGTTATTATTGTGAGGATACGTATATCCAAGTGTTTCTCAAATTGAACATCATGAACTGCTCAGACTTTAAAGGAAGTAAAGATTCTGCACTGAGAACTCCACTTAGGTAAAAATATCCTCCTCCTCTGCCAGAAATTGGCCATTGCCTTTTATTACCTACTCCTTAATCAAATAAAGGGAAGGTATGATGATTTTCCACAGTATGGCAATTTAGATGCTTTTACAGTTTGCTTCTCATGAAGAAATGAGACCTAGGTATTATGGGAGTAAATGTTTTTGTACCACTGATTTCTTTTTTTAACAAATCAATTTTATCGGTACATATTAATAAAGCATAAATCCATCCAAAGTGTACCACTGATTTTTGAAGAGTATTTTTAGAGTAACAGTGAAAGTTTAGAGTGTTTTCAAACAGAAAACTTCTAAATAGCTAGAACTATCTGTTCCTACTCTTTCTCAGAAGGATGATTTAAATATAGTCAACCTGTTTTTTTTTCCCTACAAGTGACCCAAATAATCACTGAACAGTTACTACTCATTCTGTATTTATTGAATGGTGAGCAAAAAAATTCACAGAGCTTATACAATAGTTGCATAGAGAAATATTAAACAATATACACCCAAACATATACTTAGGAACTGTGATCACATACTGAGAAGAAAAGGGCACCATAAGAATATAAGGAGACCCCAAACGGATGGGTAAAGTGGATGGAAAGGAAGGCTTCCCTAAGGAGGTGACATGTATCTAAGACCTAAAGGATAAATGAAACTTACTCAAACAAAAAGTGGGGAAGCAAATACTCCAAGCAGAGAAAACACAATATGAGAAGACCCTGAGACTGGAAGAGGTAAAAACATTCTGGAAACTGCAAGGCGGCACATGTAGCTGAAGCTTGGTAAACAAAAGGTGGAACAAATATTTGTATGTATTGTGAAAATCTTGATTTTTACCCACAATAAAAATAAAAAAAATAAAAATAAAAAATTTTTTAAAATTTTAAAAAATTAAAAAAATGAAATTGGAGAGACCAGTTAAGGCCTAAATCAGGAGGGTATGTGAGTAATTTTGGATTTTATTCTACCTTCCACAGAAAGTCATTAAGTTTTAATGACATTTATGTAAATTTTATTTACATTTTGAAAGATGCTCTGGTTACTTACTGTGTAGGAAATGGAAGGAGGGAGCAACTGCAGAAGCAGGGAAGCCAATGAGTCCAGAAGCCCAAGAGAGGCATTTCACATGGTGGTAGAAAACTACGTGCAAGAAAACCACTATCCACTTAGGTGTCCCAAGCTAGATTTCTAAAAGTCACCCACAGCTCCTGTCTCCCTCACCCCAGTTATCCAAGCAGCCACGAAGTCCTGTCATATCTACCTCCCCTAAAACGCTCCATTCCATCATCTCCTCCACCATCTCCCATTCTACTTTTCTTAGTTTACAGCCCCATCATCTTGACCTGACCATGCCAGCACCCACACCACTGGTATCACTGGTATCTTCCCACTCCACAAACTGACCTGCACATTCACCTTCTGCTGTTCTAACTAATAACCCTATGGGACCACCATCACCAATAGAATCACCTTAAAACTTTGCAAGGTGAGATCCTTCAACACAGAGCCTCCCTTTAGTTATCCAGCTCTTCACCAGCCAATCCCACAAAATACTCAGTACGCACAACCCACTCAGGCCCCTGTACCTTTGCCTGAAATGTTGGCTTCCCATCAGCTCATCCACCTGTCTGGCCTCAAGCCTCAGCCTCTCAGGTGGGAGCTCCCCATGTTCACAGCTCCTTTCACAGATCCCTACAGCACCCACGACGCTGTGTGGAAGGTTGTGTGAGCAGCCCTCCTACCGAACAAGCTCCCTAAAGATAAGGACTATGCCTTAGTGATCGGTTTCACCCAACACCTGACACAATGGTCCCACAAATGCACGCTGAGTGAAGAAAGCCATGGCTTTCCTCTCAGGAAACGTAATGGGGGGGGGAGTGTATAAAAATATGAAAAGTACCTGAAGGTAAAATAGCTAAAAGACACAGCTATCTTTCCCATTCACAAAGCAGCGTTCCCAAAATTTCACCTGTCCTCAAGCTCTTCCATTAATATCTGTTTATTCACGCTTGGCAAAAACTTGTATTTCTTTGCAGAGAAAAGAGCAGTCATCGGATATGAATTTCTTCAGCTTCCTTGCCCTCCACCTCTACCACAAACCAGTTTCCCTTTACTTACCTCTACAGCCTCACCTCTCACCCCAGCCCCTACCACATTCTAATTAAAGCCAGCATTCTCTCTCATGGTATCCCTTCACTTCCAAAGGCTTTTATAATTTTATAAAGTCCCCAAAACATCACTGAAATACGTAAGGATAATCATCAAATCATAATGTCACTATTCTTTAAAAACAAGGGATTTTTCCTAGAAAGGCGTTGTTTTGGGGATGAAGTGCAGAACTCTATACCATTCAGTAAAAACCAAAAGGCTTCTATTTTAATTATAGGTCAGGCTTAAGTTGTCCTTTTACTCACTGACAGCTCCTGATAATGAGATAATGATTTCTTCCACCTCCCTATTATTAACCTTAAGTCATTTATATTCTCAAAGTGATGGTAGTTTATACAAAAGAGCAGTCTCATTGCACACACGTGCACACTCGAATACAAATGGCTTATGAAACATATTCTCTGATAAGTGAAAACCAATGACGCTGTCATCACAGTGAGAGCCACCACACTGGGGTGCTTGTCGATTTTGTCAGGAAAGACTTTAGGATTCATGAAACAGATGAAAGCCTTGAGACACATTTTCAAATAAGGTGAGAGGAAGACGGCAAAGAGATGGAAGAGAAAAAAAAGGGTAGATTTTCTTTCCTGCAATCAGCAGAGAGTGAAATAAAATGGAAATGACAGTGCTGAATATAATGGGCCTCAGTTCAGCTTCAGGGTAATTACCCATGTCCGGCTTTTGTTTAAAAATCCTGCTCCTCTTATCAAAGCTTCCCACTGTTCTACATCTGGTACTGGACAGTAGCTATAGAAACCACTTGTGCTTAAGTCATACAACTATAAACAGCACTGGCCATTTCCAAACCAAGGACAAGCAGGTCAAAAGTCTGGCACTCAATACTATTAAGAGAAACCCCTAGCATTACTCGTAATGGGAACAAGGTAAGGTTGGAAATCTTCATCCTAAATTAGGAATCTACATATAATGTGTACTTTTAATTTAAAAAGCTCAATACCTGGTAAGATGCACGCCCAGCACAGGCAGTCCTTTAGCTGTTTCCATGGTTTTGAGGAAGGGTACCATCTCTAAGTCTCCCAGGCTGCTTTGCACCGGGGGGGGACTGAAACATGGCTGCCCTCCGAGCTGGGCCCCCAGCAGTCTGAAGTGGCTGATCAAAAGCAGTGATCGGATCGCACACCCCCAGATCTTGGGGAACTAGATCTTGTATCCCTCCCTGGCACCATCAAGCTGCATCAGGGACTGAGGACCTAGCTGTTGCCTGCCATGGCACCAGGGGATGGGTGGCAGTAGCCATGGTTTAGAGAGTACAGTTCACCTGTTTTTACCACGATTACCAGCCGCTTTCTCCCACTTTTCCCTGGGTGCGGCATAGGGTTCTAAACTCCAGAGTTTCAAAATAGTTGATTCAGACAGTTCCTTCTGTTTAATAGTTGTTCTCATGGAGGGACTGATTCCTGGGGTTTCCTCCCTTGCCATATTCCCACAATCCTCTGCATCAATTGATTTTTGAGTTTCATGTGATCTACTTAGTTCTGAATGAATCGCTTTTGCTGTTAATGGTACTTTTCCTTGAGTTTAAATACTGGAGGGTCATTATTTAACATTTTCTTTTATACTTCTGCAATTAAATGATTTTCCCAAATAAAAAAAAAACTGGATTTTTTGTTAAGGTAAAGAAAGCTATTATAACTAAATTATTTTTTTAATTTTTAATTTTTAATTTTTAGTTAGGCCAGTAAAAAGAATTTTATTTGGGAAATGGGACAAAGAACAGAGCTTGCTGAGCAGCATCCCTTCTTGATAAAAACACTCCAAAGATAGGAATAGAAGGAAACTTTTTTGACACAGTTAAAGGCATATATGAAGCAGCCCAGCTAACAACATACGTAATGATGAAAGACTGAAAACTTTCCCTCTAAGATCAGAAACAAAGGCAAGGATGTCCACTCTCACCACTGTTATTTATCATTGTACTGGAAGTTCTAGCCAGAGCAATTAGGTAAGTAAAAGAAACAAAAGGCATCAGAATTAGAAAGGAAAAAGTGAAATTTTCCCTTTTTGCAGATGACATGATCCTACTTTCAGAAAATCCTGAAAAAGCCAAAACAAAGCTATTAGAGCTAATAAATGAATTAAGCAAAATAGTAAAGTACAAGACCAACAAACAAAAATCAGTAGTATTTCTATACAACAGTGAACAATCGGATGAAAAAAATCAAGAAAAAAAAAATCTATTTACAAGAGCAATTAAAAGAATTAAATATCTAGGAATCTAACCAAGAATATAAAGGACTTATACATAAAAAACATTGCTAAAAGAATGGAAAGAAGATCTAAATAAATGGAAGAACATTCTGTGTTCATGGATGGGAAGACTAAATATTATTAAGATGTCAATTCTACCCCAAGCAATTTACAGATTTAAAGCAGTCCCAATCAAAAGTTTTTTTGCAGAAATGGAAAAGCCCATCATCAAATTTATATGAAAAGGGTAAGGGGCCCCAAAGAGCCAAAGCCATCTTAAAAAAGAAGAAAGTTAGAGAACTCACATTTCCCAACCTTAAAAACTTATTACAAAACCACATTAAACAAAACAGAATAGTACTGACACAGAATAGACATATAGACTAACGGAATCAAACTGAGCTCAGAAACCAACCCTCACGTAAACACCCAATTGATTTTTGACAAGGGTACCAAGTCCTCTCAAATGCTAAAGAATAGTCTTTTCAACAAATGGTGCTGGGAAAACTGGATATCCATATGCAAAAGAGTGAAGGTGTACCCTTACCTCATACCATATACAAAAATAAACTCAAAATGTATCAAAGACCTAAATATAAGAGCCAGAACTATAAAACTACTAGAAGAAAACATAAGGAGGCATCTGTAGGACCCTGTGTTAGACAATGGTTTCTTAGACTTTAAACCCAAAGTACAAACAGCAAAGAAAATAAATAGATAAATGGGACCTCAACAAAATTTAAAACTTTTGAGCATCAAAGGACTTTATCATGAAAGTGAAATAACAACCTACACAAGGGGAGAAAATATTTGGAAACCACAAATTTGATAAGAGTTTAGTTTCCAGAATATATAAGGAAATCCTACAACTTAACAACCTAAAGACAACCAAATTTTAAAAATGGGCAAAAGACTTGAATAGACAGTTCCCCAAAGAAGATATACAAATGACCAAAAAGCACATGAAAAGATGCTCAACATCTTTAGCCATTAGGGAAATGCATAATGATATACCATTTACTATTCTTAACAAAATGGAATGCTACAAGTGTTGGAGAAGATGTGAAGAAATAGGAGCACTCATTCATTTTTAGTGGGAATGTAAAATGTGCAGCCATTATGGAAGACAGTTTGATATTCTTCAGAAAGTTAAATATAGAATTACCATATGACCCAGCAATCCCCCTTCTAAGTATATGCCCCTAAGAATTGAAAGCAGGAACTCAAGCAGATATTTGCACACCAATGTTCATAGTAGCATTACTTACTATTGCCAAAAGATGGAAGCAACTCAAGTGTGCATCAAATTAATAAATGTATAAACAAAATGTGTGTGATATATACATACAATGGAATATTAATCAGTATTAAAAGGGATTGAAGTTCTGATACACACAACAACTTATTGAAGGCATCATGTTGAGTAAACTAAGCCAGACACAAAAGGACAAATCTTGTGTGATCTCACTAATATGAAATAATGAGAATAAGCGAATTCATAGAGTCAGAAACTACTATATAGGTTACCAGGGGCCAGACTGGGGGTAGGGAATGAGACAACTCTGGAGATCAGCTTTTTTATCCTGTGAAATTTTTATGAGCAAAAATGTTTTACAGGAGTAACCAATGTGACCACAACCACATACAACAGCATCAACTACTTCTTGCGTCAACAGCGGTAATGAGTTCTAGTAACAAACTGCCTTCTACCTTGGCCCCACAAGCAACATGAGCTAAACAGAGGAAAAACACCTACAAAAGAAACTAGTAACAAGCCACTCAAGAATCTTTACCTCTTAGCCCTGGTACATTCTAAGGGCAGAAAGTATGCTTTGGTAGAGAGGCAATATGACATAGAAAAAGAACACAGAATTTGAAGTATAAGATGAGTTCTGGTCTCAACTCTGCCACTTACTATTTAAATGAACTAGGGTAGGCCTAGGCCACTTCCTCATCTCTAAAATGGGGAAAATAATAAGGTTAAAAGGGTATGGGGAAGCAGATGTGGCTCAAGCAGTTGAGCGCCTGCCTACCATATGGGAGGTTCCAGGTTCAGTTCCTGGTGCCTCCTAAGGAAGACAAGCAAGAGAGCGAGCTGGCGTGACGGGGTGGCGCAACAAGACGACGCACCAAGATGACACAATGAGAGACACAACAAGCAGGGAGTGGAAGTGGCTCAAGCCAATGGGCGCCTCCCTCCCACATGGGGATCCTAGGTTTGGTTCCTGGTGCCCCCTAAAAAAAAAGGTGAGAACAACAACAAACAGACACAGAGCGCAGATAGCAAGTGCAAACAACGGTGGGGAGGGAGAGAAATAAATAAATAAAATAAATCTTTTTTTTAAAAAAGGGTATGGAAGTTTTATAAACCATAAAGCATTATAAAAGTGCTATTTACTGTTCACTTAGCTTTCAGAATATACCAACAGGTAATAACAACAAAAAAACTGGCTCTTATCAGGTATCTTCATAATTTTAATGTATTTATCAAGAAATTCTTTATTTACTACTGATGCTCAATAAGCAAGTCTAAAAACTATAGCCAATAATGCAAAGATACAACATTTTATAAAATGTCCATATTCTTTAGACAATTTTTGCACTTATACCTATGTTTACTTATTTTGAAAGGGGGAGATGAAGAACATTTTATAACAACATATCAGGTAGGCCTAAAGTTATACTGAAATTAAACCTAACAAATGACAAATCAAAAACAAAGAGACACAGTATACAAAAGTGTAAAAATAGTCTTCCTTCCATTGCCAAAATCAACAATGCCGAACAGCCTGAGAATAATTTGTTAGATGCATGTGAGAACTGTTTGACAATTCTGTGTCATCACTTGCATTATAAAGGACTGCGCTCTAGCTGCAATTATATGCACTCCTCTCCATACAAACAATAGGTAGAAATGAAATAATTTATTAAAAACCAAACATTAATTTAATATTACCAACTAATATCAGTTATAGTAAAAAAGTAAACGTCATACTAGTTAAATCTCACTGATAAAATTTAATCTTATAAAGTGAAGACAATTTTAAAAAAATACTTTTCCTTTATTCTTCTAATGAATTTAAAAATGACAAAGTAAAATGATAAAAGGCAACAAGGTAAAAATTAATACCACCTTTATAAGTTTAAAAATACCCGAGTGCCCTTATTTATCATTTTTATGTAACAGACAAAATCCTCAGAACACTCTTAGAGATCATTCCCTATCTCTTCTTCTAGTATCAAATGAATTTGTTTCAAAAAATATTATAAATTTGGAAAAAAAATAGAATAGTCATTTGGTCAATCTTCTGATACAGGATCAAGACCTATAAAGATTTTCAGTTTTGGCTTCTGTAAAATGGTACAAGAGCTTAAAGACTCTTACAAAGCAATTTCAGTGCTGAAACCTCGATTTTGATAACTTTCTTCCCAACCTTTATAATTATCTCATTCATTCCCATCTCAAGAGTCTTCTTTAGCAACTCACTTTTATCCTGACTTTCTAATACATTCAACTTAGTTTTCATGGGAATGACAATTTTATTTTCACACTCATGTTTCACTGATTTAACTAGTATTTAAATACATAATTACCATAATAAATATAACTGGCATAAACAGCTTGAGGAACAAACACAACTGACTCTTGGTAAGCAGACAACTCAGCTGCTAGATCTGTAGAGGTATGCAGTAAAAGCAACCCACTAGCTGAAAAGTGTTCTGCATAGTACAGGCATCACACAGTGTGTTTTAGAGAAGGACAGCCAGCACTGGTTAATAACTGAGTCTGAAACGGAGGTTAGCTAAGAGGGCTTCTACTGTGTAGCCAAATAAAAGTTGGCCATTCAAACTTGTCACTCTGGAAGGTTTTCACAGCATCAAACCATCTGCAAATTCCTCTTTTGGAGAATCTGCATAGTCTTTGTTTTTTTTTTGTAACAGATCAATTTTATTGATACATATTAATAAAGTTTAAATCCATCCAAAGTGTACAATCAATGGCATTCGGTACAATAACATAGCTGTGCATTCATCACTTCAGTCATTTCTAGAGCATGCATAGTATTTTTAATGTTACATGGATAGTCATAATCCTTGGACTAGGATTGATTTCCAAACACAACTTTAATTTAGTAAAATGTCTGGTATAAAATGTGAGTAGCAAACTCCAATAACATCATTTGAACAAAACAAGTTGTTACTATAAAGCCAAACAACTATTTGATATGAATGCTACATTTTTCAAGGTAAATCTAAAAGATAAGATCCAAGAACACGCTGAGTAGCTGCAACATAGATGAGTACAAAGATCCCCCGCAAGGATATGTCTCACTTGAATATAAATTTCTAGAATTTTTGTTTAAAAATAACCACCACAGACTCATTTTAATTACATCACATATACTTGTACATAAAGGTGTAAATATGTATGAATATTTTTATGAATTTCATATTTATATACACAAACACACACACATATAAAATAGAAGATACCAACCAACTACTGATATACATGTATAGCTTATCTTTCTGAAATGTTCTGATACTAGGTCTTATAACTGAGAAAACTTTATATCATGATGAGAAATTTGAACTTTATTCAGTAATAAAAATTAGTCACTAAAAGTTTTTCACAAAGAAGTGACATAAGGAATGCAGTATTTTAGGAAGATTCATTTAACACGTAAGAACTAGAGGTGGGAAAAATGGAAGGAGAGAGATCATTTAGGAGAATATCAGTATAAACAAGGTGTGTGGTAATGAGAGTCTGAATTAGAAACAGATAGCAGATGGAAATAAAAAGGACAAAAACAAGAAATATATGAACTAATATAAATGAAAGGAACCACACAAATATTAGTTTTCATTACTCTGAAAGAAGCCATAAGATGTGAATTAGATGAAAACAAACCAAATACAGAATAGAGATGGGATCACAAAATCCTCAGCAAAGAACATCCTCTTCTGCCTTCCCTACAGATCTAAAGGTAAGAAAGGGCTCGTCCGAGTTCCACTGAATTTGGGAGAGTCAATCCAGATAAGAACAGCCCAAAGAGCATTTTGTAGATTTAATTAAGCTCCATTATTAGGCATCATTCATATCAATTCTGATTTGGACATAAAAATGAAAGATGTTTTGATCTTTCTTCTCAAGCTTAAAGGAGTTATGTGTGTGTGTGGACCCATGTATGTGTTGGGGGTGGGGCACAAATATGCTGTAACAAACAGAGGGAGAAATTACTTTCTCCCTTATGAAGAAACAACATTTTCTCTTCGTTACTGTCTGCAATCAAGCAGGTTCTGCTTTTGGAGAAAAATGATAACTAGCCGACTGTTAGAAGCCTGAGAATTTAGGATCAACTTCTATTTCTGCTTTTCTATTCTTCTATATCCTACACCTACCCCCACCCCCTCTCAAACAAACATAAACACAAACACAAACACCACAAACCTCTTCTCTTCCTAAATTCAGCCATAATCTTTTTAAAAATCAAGGACTAATATTTCCAAACCCCATTAAAGAAAAAATATTTAGAAAAATCTATTTCT
>JAQZBX010015797.1:0-37155 GCA_029593785.1 Cabassous unicinctus
ATAGCGTCCAAAGGCAAGGGATATCACAGCAGTGGCTGCAGGACTAGAAAAAATAAATTGAGGTTAACTACAGGAAAAAATAAATAGCATTTCTACTAAACTTTTTCACTTCAAAGTATCATTATTCACCATAGGGAACATGTTAAATAAGAAAGTCCATAATATTTAGAACTCCATATTTGGTTAGGTTGTCATGGACATTATGAAATATTGCCAATAATGCTACTGGCTATGGTTTAAACTTCACATATCCTCAAGCACAAGGCTGGGTACTATCTACTTTGCTGCTGTTCTTCCATATTTGGCTCTTTTTTTCTTAGGAAACTATTTTATTGCCTGAGATCCTGACAGGATAGGCCTCACAAGAAACAGTCTTCCTTCTTGGTAAGTCAACAACTGAATTGCAGCCACAGCATGAATTTGTTAACTGATAGAGATCTAATGGGTCGGGTCATAGTCAGGAGAATAAACACAAAGCTTGGCCTTTTTCAGTATTCATAAATGTTCTTTGCAAATATAATCTTTCATTATTCTTATTATTTTCTTGTATAGATGATAACTTGAAGAGCTAAGTGGTTATTCTTAATTCCATAGAAATATTCAGATCCAAAATATAAGTTGAAATACAATAGAACTCTTGTAATTTCATACAACTAAGAAAACATGCATAAGATAAGAAAATGAAAAAGTTTAGATGTATAGTAAAACATGTTACAAACCATTATAATTTAATTCTTCAAATATTTCTATGAGAAAATTACACAGGCCTTATTTTAAATATATACATTCTTTAGATAAAACGTAATTCCATGGAATTATCCAATTTCTCGTGCTAACCTTCCCTTTCAGCTTCTCTTCCTCCTTCTTGTTACCCAACACTCTGCCTTGTCCCAAGATTATTAGAAAACCAACTATTATACCTTAATCTACTGATCCCAGAGTACCTCAAATTTCTTAATTCTCACTTTTCCCAGAGAGCCTCCCGTCTTCCCTATAAACAAAACTACTTTTTCCTGTTCCTCCTCCTTTCTGAAAATTTTGGATATGTAAATCAAACTCTCATATAATTTTAGAACTTTCAAAACATATTTAGGATACAAAAAACTTTTAACATTGTACCCAAGGCTCTATCTAGTGTAAGCTTTGTCTACCTTTTCCCTCTGCTTCTTCCCCCTCAAGAGATCTTAAAGAGTCTCTGCCTGTAGCCTCCTTAATCCACTGACAGTTCCACTTCAGATCTTAGTTTAATCTTCCCTTACCCAGGGAAGCTTCTTTGGTCCTCTGGCTGGGTTAGGGCCTTTTACAGAAGCCCATGGCTCCTCTTACACAGTGCTTATCATAGTAGCAGGTTTATATTCACCTATGTGATTTCTTGGCTGATAGCTATTTCCCCCACTAGACCCTGAGCTCCATGAGTACAAGACTTTGTCCATCTTAATCACTATTTTATCCATGGTGTTTAGTATAATATCTACAATATAGTAGGAACTCATTAAATATTGAATGTATATTGAATGAGGGATTCAATCTATTGACTCTTGCTATGTACTGATAGGTGATATTTCTTTTCTAGAAATATTTGTTTTATAAATTATTTCTGGCACGTTTGGCTTAAGGTGAAGGTATAATTTTAATGGAGAGAATTTCAGTATCATGGGTATTGGTAACAGAAGTGTTAAAGTACTTAGGTATCAAGTCACCAGTGTTCTATCTATATGAAAGACCAATTCAGAAATATGAGCCCATTATTACAAAGGCATATATGAACACATCAAAGAATCCTCTAGAACATACCAAGGTAATTTTCTATGTGGAAAAAAAACGACAATATACTCATACTCAAACATCATGAGGCAGCTTTTTGTAATTAAAGCAAAATTTGACTGTCAGCTATTTGGGAGAAGACATTGTGGCTCATTCCACTTTAGCTCTCTTTGCCTTGCCCATCACCATTCAGTAGCAATTTGTAAAATGAATACATTAATGGACGAGCACTGTATCTGTGCTACTACAGATGGCATGATTGTGCTCCTTTTACAGAGGAGGCTTAGAAAGGCCAAACAATTAGCCAAAAATCACACAGCTAATACATGGACAAAAAAGGATTCAAGTCCAAGTATACCAGATCCCAAAGGCCACCATCCTGACAGGTCAGTTCTCTAAGTAAGTAGTACACTCCTTTGCGTGCTGATTATATTGAATTCAATATATTATAATGTTAAACTTATTTTGTAATATCTACAATATGCAGGGCACTAAAAGTAAGTAGTATAAGGATTGTATAAAATTGTGAGACCTGATCTTATGTGCTTGAAATGTTACAGGTTTGATAGTAAAACAGAACACAGATGCCTAACATATTAAATAAGAATTCAAGGTATCATGTTAAAGTCAGATGAGAAGCAGAGGCTATATTTTTCAGAATGAAGAGAGGAAAGAAATGCTATAAATTAGGGTGAACAGGAAATTAACTGTAGAAAACATAAGACTTGAGTTGGCCTTTGAAGAGTGTATAAGATTCAGATAATCCAAAAGGAACAGAAGGCACATTCTAGGTAGAGGGATTTTAGAGAATGAAGAAAATATTTCTTCATTATTATTTCATTATAACAAATGCTAAATAATTCAGTATTGTTTAAAACAAGAACAGACTTTAAAAAATTAAGTACTATTCTGAAACTCTTTGTTAAAAATAGACTTGCTGGATCATAAAAATCATGAGTTGAGTCGATATTAATTAGCTCTGCATTTGTAGATTACTGCAAAAGAAAGAATAAAGGTTCATGTGAGAGCTCAGCTAGGCATGTCTGATAAGCTTACAGTAAGTACAGGTTTCTCTAGCTATTTCTTGTTAAGTTTTGTAATCAGATCATTCACATTTTTTTTTTGAAGCAGTTAACCTTAAGGAATCACGGTATTGTAAAATGCTCTTATGACGTCAGATGTTTCCCACAGAGTTTTAGGAAAATTGCTATTCAGAGTGACTTAGCACTATTTGGTTGATTTTAAACCAAGACAATCAGGAAGGGGAACACATTCTTACAACAATAATAAAAAAAAAATGTTCACAACTGTAGTTCACTGATTTGCTTAATATGAGGAAGTGAGTCATTTACGTCAAGTAAACTTTTAGCTTTTGTAAGGCATAAGACTGAGTGACACACTAAGCTGTCAGGCACAGAAGCTCCTTTGTCACAAAAATTGAGTAAACTTAAATGATTTAATGGTGTGATCTATAATAAAATAAAACTCCAATTTCTAGTATAACATTTTATTATGTCTGGTCACCCAAAAAGTTTGATTCATCAAAGTACATTTTCATGCTTCATATCATTTCAAATCAACATCTTTCCTGGAAATGTCACAGAGAGTAACTGAAGACTGAAGAAAAGCAGATCCTTTAAAGGTTTAATGTGGTTGGTAAACGACTACCAATGGCAATAATTATGTTAAAAATATTAATTCAGAAAGACATTTTATCTAAGATTTTATGTCCTGAAGTAGACATGTTTACAACATAGTCACATGACACACATATACCTGTTAGTTTAAAATAATCAGGTTGAATTAGAAAAATGATATAATGAAGGTTTATTTTTCCTCATTTGTTTTCTATGTTCTTACCGTATTATGAGCAGTTCCACCCAGACTCGTACAAAAGCTGGTAATGGGCCAAAGACTTCCAGAATATACGTATAATGACCACCAGATTTCTTTATAGTTGTTCCCAATTCAGCATAGGACAAGGCACCTGTGCAATATTTATGAAACAAAGTGTAAATTTAATGTATTATCAAGTCACCCTGCAGTAGAATCGATAAAACAGTGGTTGTATTGCCTGCAATGTAACTGCCACCTCTGGTCTGAATGGCAGTCTTGTTTCAAGACAAACAATGGCCAGCTAATTGCTAAGAGCCACCAAGTTCCTCTTGTAACTTCCCCTAATTTGTGATCCAGTTCATTCTATTAGAACAATGCAATTTTTCTTGAGATGGTAGAGGCAAACTTAGAAAACAATATCCTATGTTTCTGAATTTAGAATCTTAAACCATGAAATAAAGGAAAAGACAAGGCAGATGCCAATAATGACCTATTTTTAGAAGAACACAGCTTCACACCAGGACAAGGAATTATTTCAGACTGACCTCATTATACTGAAAACCCTGTAAATAAATGATTTTCTGTGGCAAATCGAAATAAACAAGCTGTTCTTCAGAAAAGTCTGGATTCTAAGCTTTCAAGACTTCATTTAATTGGTAGGGTATATTTTCTTTGTCAACAAAATGAATATTGACTCAGATATTCTCTTTCTAGGAATAAAATTAAGGTTTCCTTGGCTGTTTTTGAAGTATACATTTCTGTGTGGTTTAAAGAGCATAAGAGCATGCCTTTTTAAAAGATATCATTGAATTTATATTTCTGTACATTAGGTAAAATAGATTATAAGCCAAGACCTTAACATTTACTAGTAAAATTCACATGGACCTTGGGCAAGTTATGCACCTACCCCAAACCTCAGTTTTATCCGTTGTATGATGGCGATATCGATATTGTTTGATAGGGGATTGCGGGCACACATTTTGCGCCAAGGACAACATTGGGCTTGATGCGTGGCAAGTCCCTAATGAAATACAGCTATACTTATTCCATTTGAGCAATTAACTATCTATAAAATGAAAAATATACCTTGAGATTATATGAAAATTTTTATCCCTGCTGCTAAGAGTTCAAATGTAGCACACAATTTTTGTCTAACCTAACCTCAGAGATAGAAAGTGTGGAAAATTATTACTAGTCAGTAAAGCTTCAGATAAAACTGTTCAAAACAAATATAATTTGGATAGCCAGTGAAATCTCAATGTCATTTCTCTGATTTCTGAAACTTGCACTGCATCAGAATCACCTTGGAAGAATATTTAACTTTAAAACAATCAAACAAAAATAGCATCTAAGGCAGGGGTTCTTATCCTTTTTTGTTCCACGGACCCCTTTGCCAGTCAGGTGAAAACCACAGACCCCTTACTAAGTCCACACTATACTGTGTATTATTTAATAAATATTTCACACCTGCACTGACACATCCCCACAAGAATAATGTTTTTTTGAATTTCAGTTCAAGCTCACGGGCCCCTTGTTAAGAACCTCTGCTCTAAGGCCACACCTCAGACCCACTAAATCAGATGCTCCAATAGAGAGGGGTACAAGAATCTCTATTTGTGTAAAACTCCCACAGGTGATTCCAAAGTAACAGTCACTAGTTTGCAGGCTGATATTTGGGAGCCACTGATATATTCTGCCTACTTATATCCTGTTGCAGCTCATCCTGTTGGGAACCAGTCACCATGCTTCTTTGCTGGCCAGGAGAGCATCCAATATAAAATGTTATTGGGAAGAGTCTTAAGTGCTCAGACTTTATTGCCAGAGAATCAATACCTAGACCTACAGATGCTATACTTTGCTGAAACTCCAGGATGGTTGTTAGAGGAATGAGTTTTTCATTTAAAGGTTTCAAGCCCCAGAACCATTTTGCCTAGATGGAAAAAGGTTCAAAACAGAATGTAAAAATCCATGTACTGACTCTAGATTTTAAAAAAAATTATAAACCAATACCAATTCCTTATACTTAGCTCCAGAATTCTACTGAGTTTTAAAAAGAAAAAAAAAATTTTTCCCCTTCATTTTTACTTTGTTTCTTGTTAGGGAGGCACTTCTGTTGAAAAAACTCCTAGTTACTAAAGTGACAAATGCAAAGCAAATATAGATATGTAAATTAATATAAGTGCACACCCATATAATTAGTAAGCAAAGAATACCAACACAAGCACAACCTTAGGTCACCCTCTTGGCTGGTATTTTCCTGGTGAACTTCTTCTGCTTGATATGAGATACTTATGCATAAATATATTTTTATAGTACAAATCAGCATCACTGTTCACAACATTCTATATAAACTTTATTATTTTTTCAAAAACTAATCACATAGTGGGAGCTATATGCCTATAAGTATGCAAAGTCCAGGAAGTTGGTTATGGTTTTCCCTGTTAGACACTGATTTATTCTGAATACACCAAATGCTGTAATAACATTAAAAGTGGAGGATGCACAAAGTCATTTAAGAAGATCAACAATTAAGTTTCCTTTTGTTCATCTATAAATATATATGCCAGAACCATTTCAATATTAACAGTAGCTAATGTTTCTATCAGAGTTTTTCATAACCATATTAATACAAAGTCTTCTACAAGGATGGAGGATAGAATAGGGAGAATAATCATACACAAGTGTTATTGAATATTTTATAAAGCACATGCTATTCACATAAATGATACTATAACACTTTTTAAATAACTTGTATATTAACCAAGAATTTGATTTAACAAGTTTTACTTAAATGCCTTCTTCTTGGTCGTGGAAATTTGAGTTCTCTAGATGAATGCTGAAACCAATGAATTAAAACATTCTGGGACCTGAGTAGAAAGAATGAATGGCTTGGGATGTGTAGGATGAATAGTGCTGTTAGTGTTTGGTCTTAGAGTTAGGACAGAATTAGAACCTTTAACAAAGTATGCCTTTTGGAGTCAAAGTGCACTATTTTCCAGAGAAGAACAAATGTATTTCAGAAATTTACCCCATAGCAGAAATCAAATTTAATTTTATGAGTTTTTGTTTCTTTGTTTTGCTTTTTTTTTTTTTTACCAGTCACAAGATTTTGTCAACTTTAAACTAACTCAAGTAGCTTTACAGTAATTTGCCCAACTCATGAGAAGACATTTGTCACCCCTTACCTTTAATTCTCATGTCAATACAATAAATCTAAGTTTTGAAGAAAAATTAATGATCTTACTCTTCTATCAGTTCTGTTCAGATTAACTCAGTGAACAGGTGGACAAATTATCTGTATTCCTTGAGACACAGGGAGCTATAGATCTCAGCAAAAACAGCAAACCATCACCCAATTGAATTTTCACAACTCATGTTGCAAAAGTTTAAAGGTACTGAGGGGAAATGAAAAGTTGAAAAAAATATGAAATATGCTCAGGCCATCGCAATATTCCCACTTATGAGAGGACTGAGTTATATGCCATCTCACATCTTTCCACGTCAAGGACTTTTGAAAGAATATTAGGAACTGGCAAGTACATGAAGTTAAAATTTTACAAAGGAAACTACTGCCACCCATTCATTTTGCCCATAAAAATTCAGTAAAACTTCTGCTGAGCACTCAATTCTGTGTCTAAACTGGCCATGCTGAGGTTCAGTTCACAGGTGTTTCATTCAGTGTGCCAGCTGCCACGGTGCCCACAACATACATAAGGAAGCACAACTTTCAGTACAGAAAGCTTCTGTGTATTTCCCAAGTTAGCCTTTGTTTTCATTGCCACAGGGAAAAGTCAGAAAATACTTTGTTTTAGGAGAAGAGAGTAGAGCCTGCAGGCAGCAATTTGAGGGAATTCAAGATTTTGCTAACAGTAGCTGTTCGGGCAGTTCACACACTTAGGCAAAACTCAGAGAGTTTGGAGTAGTCTTTGCCACTCACTCCTTAAAAATTACCCTTTGCTGTCCCAGAGAGCAAACTGCTCAGCCCCACAGCACACCCCCACAAAAGTCGCACTCACCAAAGAGTGAAAGGACCCCACAGGCCGTCCAGATAACCAGAGACATGCCCACGCTGCCTGTGTTCTGGAGCACGCCCTTAGGAGAGATGAAGATTCCTGCTCCGATGATGGTGCCAATGATGATGGAGATTCCCCTCAGTAAAGTGATTTTCTTCTTCAGCACCACTTTCTCCTGCCCAGGTGGCTCCTTGCCGCCCACGGAAGGCAGCCTTCCATTAACACTTCCCGGCAGGTAACCTCCATTGGAAATGGTGGACACAACAGGCTTTCTGACCATAGCAGTGACACACAGGGGGGGAAATAAAACAGAGGGAAAAACAAAACAAACTTTCAACTTTGGAGTCTCTTGGTGTGACTGATCGATCTCTTCCTCTTTGCTTTCAGATTGTCTCAGTGCTATTGTGATCACAGGTAAAAACTCAAAGGTGTATTTTATTCTTCCCGGCTATCTAATTACTACTGAGAAACACCTGTGTGTTCATAGCGCTCTCCTTTTCTCCACCTCCTCGTACTACCACTGCTGCTGCGGCTGCGGCTGCTGCTGCCGCCCTATCATTAGAAACCAGCTCAGCTTCCTCATGGGCTTGTATTTAAGCTCCTGCCTGTCACACCAACTTACTCCAGCTAAATGATGATGCAAATTCTCTAGGTTTGCATCAGCCACATGAGAGGGCTCCAGCATTACTCAGCGCTTTTTATTTATTTATTTTTTTAACAGTAGCAGCGTGTTGCTCAACTGACCGAAGCTTTTCAGAGAACAAAGCATACAGTTAAAAGGGATCTTTACCATTCCAGAAGTAGTAAATTCAGAACAGACCTCAGAGATTTAAAGCAACTCCTAATGAGGGACAAAGCTCTTCCTGCGAGAAGAAAATGAAAAATGAAACAGGAAGTGATTACTTCATTTTAAGGAGTTTTTTTTCCTTAACTCGTACATAAAAACATTTTACACTACCGTGTTAATAATAGAACATAATCCAAAGCGGCATTGTTTATAACAACGAAATTTAGCTTTCATAATTTGTTTATTTTTTTATTTTGTGTTTCCTAGCAACACAGTTAAATCTAATATTTACAAAGATAAAATGACTCTATAGTATAGACTTGCTGCCACACACATAACAATTGTGAACTTTCCTCAACATTAAAAGATGAAATTATTTCTTACTCCCCATAATAAACTAGTATTTAAAATCATCATCTTATTATGACAAATTTAAAACTGATAGCAACTTCAGAAAATAGTGATTTTCTGATCCTCATCACCAAGAAGTGATTTCCTGAACCATGTAAAAAGTAGATTCTTCATTTGCATTATGTTCCCTCGAATTACCAAAATTCTTATCTCAAAATTAAGCAATAACTACAATTACATGAAACCACGCATACAACAAAAGCCTGAAAAGAAGTGCACACATAAATGGTGGTAGGTGATGATATTATGTGTGATTTTTCCCTCTAAATTGGATGAAATATTGTT
The DNA here is from genome assembly GCA_029593785.1 of Cabassous unicinctus. Lineage (NCBI taxonomy): Eukaryota > Metazoa > Chordata > Mammalia > Cingulata > Chlamyphoridae > Cabassous > Cabassous unicinctus. Next base: position 9,097 of record JAQZBX010015797.1, read on the forward strand.
ATGATTATAATTTTTAAATGCATTAAAAAATGTAAGCTAAGATTAAAATTTTACATTGAAACAGTGAGAAAGACAAAATATTTTTAAGCTCTACTAACTTTCTTAATCAAGTGTCCACAAAACAAATGCTGAACAAACAGAAATCCTAGATACCACTTTGGCTATGGTTACGTGTAATTTGGGGTCCAGTGAAAAGAATTGACATTCTCATTACCCTGAAACTACATTTACACACGCCATTAACTATGTTTCTGAACTTCTGGATAAAAACAAAAGAAACAGTGTATGAGAGGTGTGTGAGGAAGGTGGTGGGACAGGATAATACAAGAAAAAATTAACAGTTGGGAAAGTAACTCAGAGAAGGTCAGAACCAATTTGTTATGTTGGCACCTCAGAAAATCATGCATTACATCAATGCTCTACCATTCAATTAATGAGGCTACATCATTTCCTTTTTATATTATCTGCCTAAAACCCACCTCATTTGCTTTGGGCGTACCAAGTCAGTCTTTTATAAAGGCAAAATGAATACTTTTCCTCAGCTGCTATGTCTTTCAAAATACAAAAACAGAAGGTTGTTTGCCTCACACAAACTCCTAGAAAAGGAAGCTGAAGAAAGATTCTCCTCTTTCTACTTCTCTGTTTCCTCCATGTGTTTCCACTCAAACAATTCTCCTGATTAAAGCACATAATGGGGAGAAGAGAGGCATCTGTTTGCCCAAAAGGGTAACTGACATATTAGCTCTGAAGATATTTGAGTTAAAGTAGAACACTAGGAATTCCAGGGAATGAGTTTCCATCTCTCACTAACATTGAGTCACACTTCAATTTTAAATTTTGTGCTAAATGACCTAGCTAATAAATTGAGCCTAAGCCCCACTAGGCAGGGAGTTAGATAAATCCCAAAGGAGAAAAACATTTTCTTTCAACATCAAGTAACCTTCTCTTCCTTTGCAGTGTTTTTAAAGAATATTTATGAAGTTGCCGACATTAGGACTAATGGCCAAAAGGGCTGTACTAAAGAGTCATACTCAGGAATTCCAGAAAGCTGCACACAGCTATCAAGACACCAGTATACCTCCTCCAGCCATCCAGAAAATTGCAGAAAATGCAGGTTACAATGAAAATGTTGAATTTCCTTCTAAGTTAATAAACCCTTATAATCAACAGTCCTAAACTTATAAACCAAGAATTTGGATGATCTTCAAATAAGTATCATAAAAATGAGTTCAAAGCAAATGGGTTTGTATTCTTCCTCCTGCTTCAGGCCTTATTTTAAACATTCCTGAAAAATTAAGAGGCTATTTATTCTATTCATCTAACAAATATTTATTTAGTGCTTACTATGCATAAGGCATTGTTCCAGCTCCCTAAAAGTGCCTCCTATAAGAAATAGACTTGATAAACTGCAGTTGCTGTGCCTTTTCTGGTAAAATTCCTGGCCTATATAAATATGGGCCTATAACCCAGGGCTGGTGAAAACAAAAAACAAAAAACAAAAACAGCCCCCTGAATGCAGAGTATAGGCATTTAAATCAAAACAGAGTTGAAATTAGCTATTATTGTAAGTTAGGAAGTTTAAGGATGTGACCCAAGAAACACTGGCAGCCACGTCCTCTGACATGTTAAGAAATTCCTCATGGAGTAAGAGAGAATATGTAGAGATGAGAGATACTCAGATAGTCTTGGTACCATGGAGCCGTGTTTTTTTTCTAAGGGACCCAGATTGGTTCTGATTCCTGAAGACCTTCCTTTGATTCTATAAGCTACCTCATGTCCTTGCTAGGTATGCCACCTCATGCCACATACAAAAATGAATTGCACATGGGTGATAAAGCTAAATGTGATGTCAAATCATTAAAGTTTCTAGATTTATGCTGCCCAATATGATAGCCACTAGCCACAGGTGGTTATGAGCACTTGAAATATGGCTAGTCCGATTTGAAATGTGCTCTAGGTGTAAAATATCCACTGCAATTAGAAATTTTAGTTTAAATGAAAGAACATAAAATTCCATTAATAGTTTTATTATTCAAATTAATTACACCTCTTTCATATATTACTTTTTAAATTTGGCTACTAAAAATTAAAAATTACAACTGAAATTACATCTGTGGCCCAAATTTTGTTCATATTATGGTTCTTTGGGACAGTGCTGATCTAGAAGAAAACATATGAGAATATATTCATGAACATGGTGTAAGCAGGACAGGGATTTCTTAAAAAGAGATGAAAAGCACAAACTGTAAAACAAAGATATGTTGGGATACATTAAAATTAAAATTTTCAGTTCATGAAGACATGATTATTAAAAGATTAAAGAAGCAAACCATAAAATGAGAGAACATATTTATGGCTGGAAAAGGTCTCATATCCAGAATAAACAATAAAATCCCATAAATCAATGGAAAAAAGACAACCTGATAGAAAAAATGGGCAAGGGAGTTGAACAGCCTTTCCATTAAAGGGCCAATAAATTTAGGAAAAGCTGTTCAACAGTATTAGTCCTTAGAGCAGTGGAGATTAAAACCACAATGAGATAACAATTCCCACTCATCAGAGTCACTCACATGAGAAAGACGACAATACCAGGAGTGGTGAAAGTGTGAACAATTAAAACTCTTATACCACTCTGGTGGGAGTATAAATTGGTGCATCCATTTTGGACAGCCATTTGGTAGTATCTACTAATGTTGAACATAACACCCTTTGACCAAAGAATCCTACTTTTAGGAATATGCCTAGTAAAAATGCAGGATATCCATGTGACAAAAGACACAGTTGAGAATATTCATAACTTTCTTTATAATTGCCAATAACTGATTTGATTATGATGATTTATCACATACATTGTTGCAAATGGTTTGTTAATATTTTTAGGATTTATGTTAAAATAATAAAGATGAATATTGAACAATTATATATGAAATAATATGAAAACCTAGAGTAAATTGATATATCTTGAAAAATATAGAATCTGAAATGGCACTAGACGAATTAGAAAAACTGAATAGAAGGGTAACCATTTAAGGTTAGTAATCAAGGATATATCCCTGACTCAAAAGCAAAACAAAACAAAACAAATCTAGGTCCCAACTAGGGACTAGGTTAGACCTACCAAATTCTCATGAAATAAATAATCCTTTTCTTACATAAATTATTTCAGAAAGTAAATACAGAATATAATGCCCATCTCACTTTTGTATGTCTAGAACAGAAATTGGCAAATATTTATGGTAAAGGGCCAGGTAGTAAATATTTTAGACTTTGTGGTCACATAAGGTCTTTGTCCCATGTTCTTCGTGTGCGCACGCATGTGTGTATATGTCTCTTTGTGTCTGAGTTTGTTAAAACCCTTTAAAAATATAAAAATCATTGCTCCTATGTAGTTTGCCAAGCTTTGATTAAAAGATCTTGATTGTAAATAGAATAAGACAATACAAAGTCTGTGCCATGGCTTAGTCAAGGGTCTTTGTAAAATAAAATTTTATTGAAATGCAGCCACATTCATTTATTTACATATTGTCTATGGCTGCTTTCACCCTACCACAGCAGACCATATTTAACAGGGACTGTATGGTCTGAAAAGCGTAAAATATTTACTATCTGGCTATTTACAGAAAATGTTTGCTGACTCTGGCTTAGGAGAGCATACTGAAACTGACAGCCCCTTTCCTCTTTGATTTTCTCTCTTGCTAATAACTTTCCTGCACATTCGGTACTTGCTATACCTCCAACATAGACACACTCCAGCCTCAAGGCATTTGAACTTTCTATTTTTTTCTACCTTAACTTCAATTCCCTTAACATGTACATGTCTCACTCTAACGTCCTTTACTAACTTCTATCACCATCATACTCATATTCCATAGTCAGTTTGTTAATTTGCTTTCTTCCTCATTAAACTATGAGCACCATAATCTTGTATTGCATTTTTATTTCTGCATCACAAATACCTAACAAAGTTTCTGTAGCAGAGTAGTAAGTAGTGAATAAATATTTAGTAATTATTTACTCCCTGCAATAAAGACAACAGTATCTCTATTGGGAGAGTGGAAGGGGTGAATTTGTGGGGAGGGAATAGTAGTAAGTGATTTAATTTATCATCTTTCACAGAAGTTGGTATATAACACACAAAACTAAAACTATAAGATAACAATATAGGCACATTTTTTAGAGATTTAGGAAAATATTAGGTTAAGGGGGAAAAGTGTTTCCTCTGGAGAGCAAGAAAATGGAATAGGGAAGAGGTAGAGAGGGATTTTTGTTTGTTTGTTTGAAATGACACCTCTTCATGTTACAAGCCTTGTAGAATTTTAAGAATTTTCAAACTATATTCTAACAGTACTTGATAAAAAGTAAAATTAAACAAATGATAGGTAAATTTTTGATTAAATAACATGGAAAATGGGATGTGATTAAAGTTATATTTCAAAAATCCTTTTATTTTGGAATAAGAGAAAAAATACATTAATTTAAATTACGTAAAGTCATTTATTCATGTTAATAATGTAAGGATATTCACAAAGGAAAGAAGAGAGGAAGGAAGGGAGAAGGAGAAGAAAGAAAGAAAGGAAAGAAAGAAAGAAAGAAAGAGGAAAGAAAGAAAAAAAGAAAAAGAAAGAGAGAGAGAAAAGAGGGAGAGAAAGAGAGAGAGAGAAAGAGAGCAGAATAGAGAGGGGAAGAGAGAGAGGAAGAAAAGAAAAGAAAAGAAAAGAAAAGAAAAGAAAAGAAAAGAAGCATGTATAACCCCTAAACCAGAAGAAAGGGAAAAGTAAAATGGGAAACTTCAATCATTCAAAGCCATAATCAGGAAAAGGAGGAAAAAGTTCAATGTAATGGCATGCTAAAGAAAAAATGCACAAAATAAGAACATAACAGTAAATCCAAATACATCAATAATAACAACAAATTAAAATGGATGAAAATTACAAGTTAAAAGAGATTTAGATTGGATTATACAAATCAATACCCAGTTAGTCTATTTACACAGAACACATGAAGTTTAAAACATAATGACACAGGCAGGTGGGAAATTATGGAAAATGGTATTTGAAATATATTATTCAAACAAAATAACTTTGAGGAAAATATTATTATGGATGAAGAGATCCATTGTGCAGATGAAACACCTATGCACCCACGCACATAGCCACAAAATACATTAAGCAAATATGATAGAGTTACAAGAAAAAACTGACACCCAGTGGTTGGAGATTCAATACACATCTCTCAATATTTGTTAAATCAATAAGAGAAAACATTATCAAGTTTAGCCAAGTGTTGATGTTCTAGCCCGGTCTCCTTGTATCGCTTTTCCTATTTGTGTGGACCCATTCCTTGACCTGTGCTTCCGCTTTTTAAAGGCACACCTATGCGTCTCCTCAAGGAACTGCCATTGGGCTAATGGAGTCACTTTTGCCTTAGGTGCAGAAAATGGGAAGTGCCTGGGAGGTCACATCCCTTAAGGAAAGTTAGCCAATGACTAACTTATCTGGGAATATGAAATCCCAATGTCCTTGCCTTGAGTTGAGACATACTCCAGTGACCCTCCAGAGTTCCTCTTTCAGGATCATGCTGGGACTTTAACTAAAACTGCATTTGTGCCTGGCTCCTTAACCTTCTCTGCCCTGCTTCCTGTACTCCTTTACCAATTTTTCTGGAAGTATTACCTTAAAAAATCACTTACTTAGGATTTGTCCTCTCATAGTATTTTACGGAGAACCTAGTCTAAGGCATTTGATATGGAAAGTAGTCTAGCATGTCGACTCTAAGAAAAGGATCTGTATTTGACTTATCATCTTCCAAATGGCAGCAAGGACCCTATCACTAGTGCAAAGTGGAATGTTAATTGCCCTTAGCAAGCTGTTACATTGCAATTACTAAGACTTTCACCTGGGGTGGCCTGGGGTAGAACCCAATTGCAAAGGGATGTCCTGGCTTGTGCAGTATCTGTAGTACTCGGGAAAGCTAGAAGTATTCCTCATCGTGTCAGGAATAAGACAAAGACATACATTACCACCACTCATGTAACATTATATACGCTGTATGAGCCAATTCAATTATACAGGAGAAAGAAGTTAAGCATTAAAAAAAAATGAAAAAGAGAAGGCAAAACTTGTTATCACCACATTTATTCTTTGGTTCGGATGGACTTCAGAATGAAGAAATGTGACCTTAGTACAGTCAAACATTAATTTGATTACAACTCAGTGTTACAGCTCAAGCCTGGCCAAGGCATCGGTGGAAGTGCTCCCAGGGCAAAGATGGAGGTGAACAGCTCAGTGCTCTGGCTCAGCTCGGTGTTGCAGCTCAGTGGTCGTCTGGCCCAGGCAAAGATGGAAGCACACTCAGGGCTTTAGGGCTGTGCTTGATATAGGTTCACTATGTCACTGCCCTGGGGGTGGAGCCCCAAATTGCAATGTTCGGATTGGTCAATCACTGGGTCCGTATGAGGGCATTGGTTAGGATTTGGAGACTAGATTAGCATTTTATGTTAATGAGGTATGCTAACTGGGAGGTGTTGATTGGCTGTCAACCAATTGGATTATGGATCCTATTGGTTGAAAAATCTCTTATCCTGTTGGTTGGCTCAGGATCCCTCTGCCTAGGGGTCACAGTTAGGTTACCAGCCTGCTCCGTCAAAACTCTCACTATTTTATGATTAATTACTTGAAAAGAAAATTCCACAATAACAAGAACAAAAACAACCTGGCTACAATCAATTAAAGTATTTTGTAAGGTGATGGATAAAATAAATAAATATACAAAATTCAGTAGATTTTAAATATAGAAATAACAACCAGACAAAGGAAATAATAAAAGGAATTATGCTGTTTATAACAGCAAAAAAAAAATTAAAACTGAAGAATAAATTTAACATGCAATTTGTAAAATCTATATTAAAAAATCTGTTTAACCAAATAGAAAGGTATACCATGTTCTTGGATAGGAAGACTAATATAAAACTGTCATTTTCCTTTCTGAGTTAATTTATAAATGGGACATGATCCAAATAAAAATATCAAGAGGTTTCTTGTTTTTATTAAGTAGGAAAAGTGATTTTGCCAATTTTGGAATTATTATTTTTTTAATTCTAAAGCACAAGAACATTGAGGAAATTCTAGATTATCAAAATACACTATAACATTTTCATAGGTTAAAAATTTTTGTTGTCAGTATATTAAAAGCAGACACACTATTAGAGCAGAAGGCCCGTGTAACACATTACCTATAAATATTCCACATGCATCTCTGAAGAACAATGATATTCTCTTAAGTAACCACAATTTTTTTTGCACACCTAAGAAAATTAACAATAAAACCATATAGCTTCCAAAATACAATTCTTATTCAAATTCCCTCCGTTGTTTCAAATATATCTTTTATATCTTTTAAAATCTGGGCTCCAATCATGTTTCCTGTAAGGTAATGGGAGCCCAATCACTTGAGCCACATCTGCTTCCCAGGAATAAATTTTATGTCAGGTTTCTTCAACAAAAGAGATGCCTGCATGGCTTGCTCCCTTACCTAACAAATTCTCTGCTCTAAAACTACCTAATTAAAAATTCCTTCTTTGACTGCCTGATATAAAATATTAGCACCCACTCATAGTGCCTGTTATTTCTATTTCATTACCCTGTATTTTTCTTCGTTACAATTATTACCACTGCTAAGATGGTTTAGGGATTCTCTCCTTTGCCATCACTGCTCTATCCTAGGACCTAGTATGCCTGGCACATAGTAGTCCTCAATAAAATTTGTAGAATTGCGAAAAGATGAAAAGAGTGAAAACTATAGAGGAAAGTATTTATAAATTTCCCAAATTAAATTAAAAGTGTCAGTACGTGAAAAATCATCATAAACGTAGAAACAAGCCACAGCTGAGAGATGGTATTCACTTTGCGTAAGAGAGAAAAACTTCAAATCCAGGATATATAAAGATATGTATGCAAATCAAAAAGAAAAGACAAGCAATTCAAGAGAGAAAGGACAAAGGTTTTAATCAGACTATTCACAGAAATGAAAACCCAGTTGGCAGTAAACTGATCTCAGTTGTACAACTACTTATTGACAAACGTCAATAATAAACATCAAAAGTTCCTTATCACATGGGAAAAACCAAACGTGGTTACATTAAGGCACAGCAAAGGAAGCAAGTGCAGTCAGGATACACGGCAGAGACTCAGCTACATTCTTCAGCACACATGGTGTTTCAAGTTTACCAGCTGCAGATCATAACACATTAACAAGATGAGTGAGCTCTTCTCAGGCTTTTTAAAGGTATGACATCCTCTCTCCTTGTCCAGCCTGACATAAATAATCCTGGGGCAATTCTGCTTATAAGCTCATCTGGGTATGTGCCAGGACCAGCTCATCTGCCAGAGATAACTCATTGATCTCAGAAGTGTACAATTCACAAATTGATTACATTACACTATGCTACACCTAGACATGGACAAAGATTCTCATCCGATTGAATCAGGATCAACAGGCTAACATGCCCTTATCCAAGAGAGAATCAGAAGAGAAAACACATTCTCCGCAAACACACATGGAAGGGTTACCAGTGTTGGTCACATACTTGGCCATAACACAAATCTGAAAGCATTTCAGAGAAGAGATATACAGAACATGTTCTCTGACCAGAGCACAATTAAGTTAGAAAGTGGTAAATAGGAAAATAAAAATCTCCAATAGAAAACTCACTGGTCAAAAACTGAAAGGTATAATTTTTAAAATCCTTAAAGCTGAATTAAAATGAAAATACCATATCTAAACTTGTGGGAAGTAGGTAAGGCCATGTTGAGAGAGGAATTTACAGTCCTAACTGCTCACATTAGTAAAGAAGAAAGACTGAAAATTAAAGAGATAATTGTCCAATTGAAGAAATTAGAAACAAATCATAGGTGGAAAGAAAGTAGAAAGAAAGAGATATTAAGAAAATAAATGACATGAAGATGACATAGGGAAGAACAACAAAGTGTAAAGTTGATTCTTTAAAGACACTAACAAAATGAAAACCAGCTTCTGGTAATATTGATGAATAAAAAGATAGAGACAGAGAATGCACAAATAGTATTATGAATGATAAAGGAGATATAGCACTAAGAATGAAACTGAAATTTTAAAAAGAGAAAGTGGAGTGTTATCAACAACTAAATAATAGTTGTCTTATAAACAAAACAATTTTATTTATAAAAAAATGAAATTGAAAACCTGGGTGAAATGAACAAATTCCTATGGAAAATTAACCTACCAAAATTAACCTGTGAAGACACAGAACACCTGAGAGCCACCTTACAAAAACTTTCAATGATTAGTCCATTTGGAAATGCATGTACCCTACCACCTACCAATTCCACTCGTAGGAATTTTACTAAGAGAAATTCTTACTCCTGTGTTCTAGGAGATATCCACAAGAATGATCAGAACAGCAGTGCTTACAAGAGCAGCAGCCTACAAACAACCCAAATTTCTTTTGATTGGAGAATGTTAAATAAATTGCGTTTTAGTCACACAATGAAGTGTGAAAATGAAGAAACAAGAGCTGCATGCAACAGCACAGATGACTCTTACATAAAGTTAAGTAAAAGAAAGTTCCTAAAGCCATCCAATGGGATATTCTCTTCATGAAGTTGAAAAATAAGCAAAAAGCAAACTACACATATACACACACATGCATGCACACACATACACAGATAATAAATTGCTAAAAATCAAGGTCATGATAAATATTTAAAATTTAGGGTTATGCATAAGGAAAGAGACAGCTTGGAAAGTGATTTCATGAGTGGCCATGTCATTATTTTTAAACAAACGAACAAACAAATAACTAAATGAAAATATGGCCATGCATGGATTAAAAATAATTTTGTGCCATGAACCTAGGGTTCATAAGTTCATAAGTGCAATTCCTTGTGCCTGAGGTTCTAAGGGAAATAAAAAGTAGTAGTGTTTCCTAGTATCATAGGAGCAAATCTTAACCAGCTATTTTACTCAGGGAAATGAAAGAAAAGTTAGCATTTCACTCCTGTCAGGTTGATGAATATTTAAGACGGATAACATCCAAGTGCTGATGAGGATGTGAGGAAAAGGAAACCTAAACATTGATCAGGAGTGTAAAGGTACAATGAATATAGGGATAAACATAGAAATACTGAGTAAAATTGAAGGTGCATCTACCCTATGAGCTAGAAATTTCACTTCCAGAAATCTCCCTTAAAGAAATATCCATACAAGTGCAAAAGGAGGCATGTACAAGGATCTTTCATTGCAGTAATGTTTATAACAGCAAAATGTGGAAACGTCCTAGTCCTCATCATAGGAGAATCAATAAATTAAGGTTTATTCCTATAAAATATGGTGCAGCTGGTAAAAAGAATGAACTAAATTTGCATGTATTAACATCTCAAAAACATAAGGTTAAGTGAAAAAGCAAGTCACAGTAGGATACACACAGTATCCTACAGGAGGATACACACAGTATGATACCATTTATGTAAAGTTTAAAAGTACACAAAGCAATTTTGCATATTGCTTATGAATCTATAACATTCGTAGTAAAAGAACAAAAACACATGTGGGGATAATGCCAACTCCAGAATAGTGGTTATCTTTACGGAGGGAGGAGAGGAAAGAGTTATGGGGATAAGGCTTTACTGGGATCCTAATGTTTTATTTCTTAAAATAAAAATAAGGTATAAGTTCAAGAAAATATGGTGAAATTATATCTGTTAATTCTGATTTAAGCATGCTGCGTCTGTTATATTATCTTCTAAATTTTTTGTAGGTTTGAATTACATCAACTCAATGTAATTGAATTATATACTAAAATAATCTGACATCTCAAATTCTACCTTAAGTCCCAATGAGCTCCACTACTTCCAGTAAGGATGCATAGCACATACCGGTAAGGGAAACTTGGAATGGTTAGACGTGTCTAATCTCGCCTATAATTATTTTACACAACTAAGCCTAAATTCCCACATGAAAGAAAAGAAAAGATTTTAGAAAGAATACTTAGCCTCCTGTAATATAAATTTTTAACAATCACCAGGGAATGCTGAAAGCACTCTGTTGCAACATATCATTCAGGTTATACTAAAACTAACAAACTAAAATCTTTCATAAATAACCAATTCCAAAACACCAACAATAAATAGAATAATTAAAATCTGTAATTTTGGTACTATATTTTGAAAAATGTGTAAACTCTAGAGAAAATAGACAGAAGTAATGTAAGAAACATAAATGTAAATATATGTATATGTGAGTCATATGTACAACTGAACTACTATAATATGGCATTTCCATTTAAATAATCCAATGAATAAAAGAATCATGTGCCTTATTTAGTCATGATATTGAGTCATTACAATATAACCACAAACAAGTCTAAGCTTGGATTTCTACTCCTTGTTTTTCTAAGAAGCAGGAAATCTTATAATCTCTGAAAAGGATACACCCTTCATCACTACTGACAGCATATCTACAGTATGCTTTATGTCAACATTGACTAGGTTAATTTGTTAGAGGTCCTTTACACTTTCTACTGGGAAAGTAGCCCTTAAAGAAATTTGTCAGGGGAAACAGTTATGATTAAAATAAAAAGTGTTACTGAAAAGAGAGGATTAATCCTAGTCTCTCACATAAACAAGTCCATACTTTGTAACTACTAAACAAAACACGCAATAAACTGAGTTTGAACCTAGTTAAATTCAATCATGAATTATATGAAAATCTCAATGTGAAATCCTGGGCCAGAGTTCACTAAAATGCTTTCCATTAAAATGGCCAACACACTATGGCAGGTGTGGCCAAGAACTATAACTCAATTCTAAAATCAAAATATTGTAAAACGATTTTTCCAAAATGAGATTCTTTTTCAAATCTGTTCATGTTAATAAATATTTAAGGAATTTTGCTAAGCATATTCTCTTTCCACTGGAACATTCTTTGAAGACATATAAATAATATACAAAGTCATACATATCTCACCAGCACCTAGTCCTCAGATGAGAACATCCACTTGGAAATAGTCTGCCTGGTTCACTCACTGGCCTCCTCTGTAATTGTTTCTCATCTCGTTTATTCCCTTCGTCAGCAAATATTTAATAAATATTTGAAATGTGCTAGGCATTAGGCTAGGTGCGAATATATGGTGGTTAATGGTAACAACAATCGAGTGTGTGTTATGTGGCTGGCACTGTGTGAGCATGGTACAATCCCTGATTTCATGAAGTTTATAATCGAGTAGGAGAGAAGGCAAGTAATAAATTGATTATAATTGTCATAAGTGCTATAAAGTTAACCTATAGGGGAGATGGTCTAAAAGTCAGGAATGGTGTCCCTGATAAAGCACAAGGACACTTCCAGTTTCTACCAATCACCCTCCTTACCATTGTTGTTCTTCTTGTATATGTGTGTTTGTGATCAGTCTGTCTGTCTGTCTCTAAAATAGTAATAATAAATTTAGTATAAGACATAACCCAATGCAATGACAAAGGAGGAAAAATGTTAAGACTTTGACTAACAGGAAAACAGAGGCAGAACATTCAGAAATAAAGGCTTATGACCCCTGAAAGTCTAGTAAATGGTACAAGTGTGTGTGTGTGCTATAGGGGGGGAGGGGGAAACGGAACAGGAAGCAACATAAGATTAAAATATGTGGACATATTAAAAATGATTGTTAAAGATGAAAACCTCCAAGTTATCCATCCAAACAGAAACCACACAAAACACATCAATGTGGTACATTTGTTCTGCCTTTCATTAAAACTCAGAATTATTCAATCTACCACGTTAATGAGCAAACTGAAACCAAGCAGTGTGTCCTGTTCAACCCTACAATGGATCAAATGTTCAATATCTTGTGAAAGCCAAAAAAACGTAAAGCCCGGCTGGAGCTAATCAAAAACATTTATCATGACCAGGGAAAGTGCCAGTGAATATGGAATAAACACTTTCTGGAAAAAAATTTAAAGGAAAAAGTTATCAAGAGTTTACAGGTGTTCACGTGAAGGCTGATAAGGAGGAGGACAATTATAAGTAAAACTGACTCAGAGAGAACATGTTTAAAATTTTGAAGGGAAGCAGGTAGTTATGCTATGCTTGGGGATTACATACTCAAATACAGAATGATTGTCAATAACTTAAAATTTACAAAGCTCTAAGTTAGAAGTCAGTTTTTAATTTGGCAAAGAGGTCTTTTCTTCCACTAACATCAAGTTAGGATGTAGCCATTTCAGTTAACTACCCAGCTGTAACAGTCAGTGTTTTTTGTCATAGCTACTTACCACAATTTTGTGGCTTAGATTTCTTGATAAGCATGGTAGTAGATTGGACTGATTATAGCTTTGTAGTCTTGGTATTCAACATGCCAATAAAATAAGGGTTCTAATGTACCTGTTTGTGTCACATGTCTTGTCCTAGCAAACTGAATCACCACTGATTTGTATTTAAAAAAGGAAGGAAGGAAGGAAGGAAGGGAGGGAGGGAGGGAGGGAGAAAGGAAACAAAGAAAGCCAATTTTTATGTTGTTGGGTGTTTTTATGGCCATTTTAATTGAGAGTGTCTTATGAGAAAGGCATCCAATTACAAAAACTCATGATTCTATGACACGTTTTAAATATGAGAGAAAGAAATGGAGTTAACCATTTTTATGGGTTTCATAGAACCAAAATATTTTTTGTTTGAAAAGATAAAGTATGGGCAATCTGTGGAATGCAAAGAAAGTCTTCCAAAGAGAAAATTTCTGGTGGCACACTTAGGAAAATGGTAAATTAGGAAAAAAATTATTGTTGGCATCCTTCAACCATGCTTTTCAACTGAATATTTTTATGTTTTCTGTATATTCAAATCCCCAGCTGAATCTACTCTTCACTAAAGTGACCCATTATGCAAATGAACATTTTATTCAATGAAAATATCCTATCCTTATTTATTAAAATAAGGAAGCAATTTTATTGGAGAAATTTGCACTGTGTGAATAATACAGGCCCAAACCTCAAAGAAGTATTTTCTAATTAAAATCAATTGATTGAATGTGTAGGGAAATATTTTGGGGATTCATGGAAGCATTAAAGATACCCTTTGCTTACTCTGATAGAATACCCTTTAATTCCATGTCTTTTTAAACTAATTGCGCAACAATTCAACGTATTTTCTAATAGGTTGCTGACCTCTGCTATAAACTGGAAATGTATTCTATTTATAGCACAGTATTATCATCTTCTTGACTCCATACTACCCTTCCCCCATTTCTGGATTTACTGTCATCTGAGGGTTCATTCTCCCAAGTCCTCAGTGAGGGTGCTATTGAGGGGAGGTAGGAAATCATCTAAATGGCTCAGTCAAGAGTTAGGGTTAAAAAGTCTTGCCATCATCTCCACCACAGTCAGGGTATGAGAAAACCCTCTTTCACCCATATGCCAAGTCTATTACTTTTGTTTCAAATCCATAACATGCTATCCCAGTCCATGTGAGTAATTTTCTGCCTCAGTTTCTCAACACAGGATTTTCTTCTGCTAGGACCAGTGCTTACCTTGTCTCCACCTCTCTTTTGAGGTCTTGATTTTCTATCATTCTCAGGAGCCAGGGTTCTATAACATCCCAACACCCTGAGCAAACCACACACACCCACGTAGCCTGAGTCTCCATATACATAATAATCACCTTCATATATGTGAAGCTAATTCATATATCCTCATAAGTCTATGAGGAATTCATATATATGTATATACACATTACCTCATGAATATATATATATATAATATATATATGTAATAGATAGATTATAGATATAGATGATATACATAGATATAGATAGACATAGACATGACATAGACATAGACATAGACATAGACATAGACATAGACATGACATAGACATAGACATAGACATAGACATAGATATAGATATAAACTCAGCATAGTAAATAGAATGGCTTCAACTTCCCTCATAAATAAAAGAAGTCTGTCATAGGGGAAAATTAAGTATAAAGCTTGTACTGGGCCAATAGTTTAACAAGTATCAATTAACAATTTTGGTTTTCTAATCCATAGATTAATGTATTTTTGTCTTTTCTGTGTTTTTAATACATATTTCATTTTTTAAAACAAGCTTCTTTCCCAAATTTGTGAAGATTTTTTAAAAAATTAAAAGAATCTGGGAAGATATGGCAGTAGAGGTATAATTTTGGAATCTCTCTGACTCCCCCATATAAGCTGAAAGAAAAAAACAAAACCCACAGGCAATATCCACAACAAAATTAAGTGAGAGGGTGTCCTCACAAATCCCAAACTATGAGTCAGTGACCACAGTCCACCAGAAGCTGACAGACCCATACAGGATACTCAGCAATGAAGGAAAAAGTAGGAGGAAGGTACAGGGAAATTCCAAGGATCCTGAAAGCTGGAGAACCCAAATATTGCCAAAAAGTGCTCAGTGGACAGTTTATGGGCCAAGCCGAAAGCAGCCATCAATACTGCAAGCAGGCTTGGCAGGCTCCAATACATGAGTGAGGGCAAGCGGACCGCAGCAGGGTTTGGCTGAAGCCATCTGGACTCCCGAAAGTAAACAGATGAAGGCTGCCTTCCAGGACAAAGCCTGTTCAAGGAAAAACTTTTGGGAACAAAATGCAAAATGAGGAGGAAAGGAGGAACGGAAATGTAAGAGCACTGCTGTTTCTATAGGGAGTTCTGAGAAAGTCTCACAAGTAAGATGACATTGGACCTGAGAGAATTCAAGAAGTGTAAAATAGTTTTCTGTTACTACTGTGACAAATTACCACAAAAATTAGTGGCCTAAAACAACACAAGTTTATTCTCTTACAGTCAGAAGTTTAAAATCAAGGTCTAAAATCAGGGCTGCATTGTCTCTGGAGGCTCTGAGGGGACAATCCATCTCTTGGTGTTTTACAGCTTCTAGAACTACCACCTTGACTCATGGTCCCTTCCTTGCACCCTCCAACTTCTTGCTTCCATAGATATATCTCCTACTTCTCTCTCTAATCTCCTGCTTTCCTTTTATAAGGACCTTTGTGATTATATTGGACCTATCCAGAAAATACTGGATAATTTTCCCATCTCAAGATCCTTAACTTAATCATGCCTACAAGGTCCCTTTTGCCAGGTAAGACACATTCCATCATGCTATCAAAACACAGAATATTTCCTCCAGAAAATTTGCACATGCCTTTTCCAAGTCAATTCCCTCTCTTGCTCTCCATTGAGAGAACTACAGTTCTGAGATCTTTCACCACAATTTAGTTTTACTTTATCTAGAACTTCATGTAGGTGAATTCATACAGTATTTACTCTTTTTTATTTTTTGTCCCCTTGCTCTTTTTTTTTATTAGAGCAGTTGTAGCTTTACAGAAAAAGTCATGCAGGAAGTTCAGGCTTCACATATACCCTGCCCCCCCTCCCACACCCCAATTTTCCCTATTATTAACATTTACACTAGCATGGCATCTTTGCTGCAATCGGTGGAAGAATATTACTATGATTATACTATTAACTACAATCCATAGTTTATATTAGGGGTGAATCTTTGTTTCGTACAGTTCAATGGATTTTTAGAAAATTGTTCTGATAATACATATACAACTAAAGTTTCCCATTTTATCTACTTTCAATTATACAACTCAGCAGTTATCCCCTTATAATTCTTTTAATTATTTGCATTCTCTCTGTTTTATTCTTTTTCAATCTAGCCAACATTTTGTTGATTTTATTGATCTTTTCAAACAATCAACTTTTGGTTTCGTTGATTCTCTTTTTTTTTTTTTTTTTTTTTTTTTTTTTTTTTTTTTAAGAAAGGCAGACTGCCACATGCAGCGCCTCATTTGGATGTGTCTGGAGTCTTGGAAGCTTGACTACCCTACGTTCTCCTACAAATAGACCTTGAGAGCTTGTTTGGAGGTTCTAGCAGGGGAGCGCAGCTGCTCCTATACCCTTACAGAAGAGCGATCCTCCTCTAGCGGGAAAGGTAGTCCTCTTCGACCGAGCGCGCAGCTTCGGGAGGGAAGCACATGGAGCGGTGAGAGAGTAAGGCAACAGCCACCTAGCCAGCCAGATCAGCCGAATCAACCCTGGCGATCAATGGGGTGACAGATGTCGCAGCCAGATCGCCCTCACATCCTGGTTTTTTTTTTTGTTAATTTCATATTTCATTTATCTCCATTCTAATTTTTGTATTTCCTTCCTTCTGCCCACTTTGGGTTTAGCTTGCTTTTATTTTTCTAGTTCCTCCAGGTGTGAGGTTATGCCTGTATTTGAGATCTTCTTTTTTAATGTAAGTTTCAGAGCTATAATTTTCCCTCTCAGCACCACCTTTGCTGTATCCCATAAGTTTTGGTGTTTTGTGTTTTAATTTTCATTGTCTCAAGATATTTCCTAATTTCCCTTGTGACTTTTCTTTTATGCTTAAGTTGTTTAAGATCCACATATTTGTGAGTTTTACAATTTTCCCTCTGTTTATTGACTTCTAACTTCATTCCATTGTGGTTGGAGATGATACATCACGTAATTTTAATATTTTTAAATTCACTGAGACTTGTTTTGTTATCTAATATATAGTCTATCCTGGAGAATGAGCCATGTGCACGAGAAAAGAATGTGTATTATGCTGTTGTTGGGTGAAGTACTAGATATACGTCTGTTAGGACTATTTGGTTTATAGTACCTTTCAAAATTTCTATTTACTAAAAACAAAAGAGAAAAAATACAAAAAAATAATGAAAAAAGCAAAAGAAACAAAACTTTTTAAAAAGAATATTTCAATTTACTTAATTATCTAATGCCCAGATGTTCCATCCATTATTGAAAGTTATGTATTGAAATTTCTTACTATTAATTTGGAATTGTCTATTTCTCCCTTCAAGTCTGTCAATATTTGTTTCATGTATTTTGGGATTTTGCTGTTAGATGCATATTTATTTATAATTACTATATCTTTTTGTTGAATTAACACTTTTATCAGTATGTAGTGTCTTTTTTTTTTTCTTAATGTATGTTTTATCTGATGTTAGTATAGTTACTCCAGCTTTCTTTAGGTTACTAGTTACATGGAATATTTTTCCCCATCCTTTCACTTTCAAACTACTGGAGTCACTGAATTTAAGTTAAGACAATTGTAAATACTGTATAGTTGGGTCATGAATTTTTAATCCATTCTGCCAATCTCTTTCTTTTGACTAGAGAGTTTAATCCAGTTACATTTAAAATAACTACTAATAATGCAGAATTTTCTTCTTCCATTTTGCTAATTTTCTTTGTAAGTCTTATATCTTTTATTTCCCTCAATTCTTCCACTAGTGGCTATTTTCTATTTGATTTTTATATCTTATTTTGTGTCCTGTCTCATTTCCTTTAGTATATATTTTTTCAGGTATTTTCTCCGTGGCTACCATCAGGCTTAAAATTTAACATCCTCAATCTATAGCAATCATGTTTGTTCTGATAGCCATTTAACTTCATTAGCATATGCAAACTATGTCTCCTATATTGCTACATCTACCCATCATTTTGTTGTACTTGTTACAAATTGTAGCTTTATACATGTGTGTACAAAACCATAGATTTATCACTACTTTTATGCAATTACATTTTAAAACCTGTTAAGAAGTAAAAAGTGGAGTTACATAGCTTAATTGCAATGCAATAATACTAGAATTTATAATTTACCTAGGTGGTTACCTTTACTGGCGATCATTATTTCTTTATGTCGTTTCAATCTACTGTACAGTGTCTTTTCCTTTCAATCTGAAGAACTCCATTTCGTATTGCTTATAGGGCAGGTCAAATGTGATGAACTCTCTCAGCTTTTGATTATATGAGAATGTTTTAATCTCCTCATTTTTGCAACACAGTCTTGTTAGATATAAAATTTTTAATTGGTAGTTATTTTCTTTACCACTTTAAATATTTCATTCCAATGTCTTCTTCCCTGAAGGATTCTGATGAGAAATCAACATGTAATCTTAATGGTGTTTCATTGTCCATGATACATTGCTTTTCTCTTAAAGCTTTCAGTGATCTCCCCTTGTCTTTGGCATTCAGCAGTTTGACTATAAAGTGTCGGCATGGTTATCTTTGAGTTTATCCTACTTGAGTTTCATTGGGCTTCTTGAGTATGCATATTCCTGGCATTCATTAAATTTGGTACACTTTCTGACATTATTTCTTTCAATATTCCTTCTGCCTCTTTCTATCTTTCTTCTCCTTCTGGGACTCCCATAATGTGTATATTGGTATGCTTGTTGTATCCCACAGGTCTCTTAGGTTCACTTTTCTTCATTTTCTTTTTTCGTTCTGAAACTCAGGCTGAATCATTTCAATTGTCTTATTTTCTGGTTCACTGTTTCTTTCTTCTCCCAGATTCAATATGTTCTTCAACCCTCTAAGGAATTTTTCATTTCAATTACTATGGTCGACAACACCAATATTTTTCTTTGGTTCATTTTAATAATTTCTGTCTCTTTATTGAGATTGTCATTTTGTTCATTAATAATTTTCTTTAGTTCTTTCTCCATATTTTTCTTTAGCTCTTTGGGCATATTGAAGAAAACTTTTTTTTAAAGTCTTTGCCTGGCATACCCCAAATTTGGTCTTCTTTACTGATGATTTCTGAAGTTTTACATTTTTCTTTCAATGGGCCATCATTTCCTGCTTCTTTGTTTTGTGATCTTTTGTCCCACACTGTACATTTTAATTTTTAACATGTTATCTCTGTCCAGCAGATAAGCCCAAGCCAAAAGTGCTGGGTCCTTTTTGTCTTTTCTATGCATGTGGACATTGCCTTAGGAATTCCCCCATATGCAGTATCTGAATGCCTCCTTCTTTTAGTTTCCTGGCTGCCAAAACAAATATTTGCAATGGATTAGCTTAAACAATGGGAAGAAGTCCAAAATCAAGGCATTATGAAGGTGATGCTTACTCCCAAAAGATTGTTGTATTTGGGGGCTGGTGACTAGTTATCCTTGGTCCTTGGCTTTTCTGTCATATGGCAATACACATGGCAGCCTCACCTAGCTTCTCTTTTGTGTTTCAGATTCTGTTGACTTCCAGCTTCTGGGCTGCTCCCTGTGGCTTTCGTTCTTCCATGTGTTTCATTCTGCTTATAAACGACTCCAATATGAAGATTAAGATCCATCTTAATTCAGTTGAGCAACACCTTAACTGAAATAAACTCATCAAAAGACCCTATTTACAATGGGCTCACATCAATATGAATGGATTAAGTTTAAGAGCATGTTTTTTCTGGGGTACATACCTCCAAGCCACCATAATCTGCTCTCAGGAACTGTAAAATACATGTTCTTCCCACATGCAAAATACATTAATTCCATCACAACATCCCAAAAGCATTAAATCATTTCAGTAACAATGATAAGTACAAAGTTTTGTCAAAATCAGTTTTTGGTTATCTGTCCTGGGGCACAATTTCCTTCTGTTTGCCCATCTGTGAAACTTAGAGAACAAGTTATCTCCTTCACAGAATAAGCATTCCCAGTCCAGAAGGGAGAAATGGGAAGGAAAACAGATATAGTTCCAAGCCACCAACCCCTCTATTCCCTTTGGACTGAACATTCTCCCCCTGCTGAGTGCTCTATTGTGGATGCTCTATTGTATATCTTGAAGCAAGTAAACTTTTCCCCAGGCCACTTCATTTTGATTATTTTTCATACCATTCTAGCTGTTTGCAAGCTGCTTCTGCTTGCAGGAAAAGTTCTGGGATGGTGAACCACAGATGACTGTCTTATTGAAGTACTTTGAGATACCACTAAATAGACTGGCACAGACATACATGCCTCGTATGTGCATATGGATTACTCTGCTTCCTCTAGAATAGGGCCAGGGACCCACAATGGAAGTCAAGGCCAGCTCCATACCACACAGGGAAGGGATGGGAGAGGTACCAGCAAGGCCACCACAAGATTCTACTACCAGTTTTCAGTTGTGTTTTCTTGATTCAGCACTCACCCAGTTATTGTAACCCTTTTTCTGGAGCTCTGAGGAAGATGGTTCTTCCCGTTTTTGTTAGTTGTTCAAAGATCCTGTGATAGAATTGAACCGTGGAGCATCTTAAGTCTCCATCTTGGTTGACCATAATGTCCATCTCTTACTCTTCAACTTCACATTTTAAGATTTTAAATAAATCATCTTTCCTGTTTCCTCCCAGATCATGAGAACTCACAATAGAAGAGATCAGTATTGTTCTAAATTATAAGTTCTATTAGATCTTCCTCTGGCTTAATAACTCATGCTAAGTGAAAGCAGAAGTCCTAACAACAGCCCACATTTCCTTGTGGTACCTGATTCTCAGGCCTTCTCTGATTGCATTTACTCCTCCTCTCTCTTTCAGTCCACTGGTCAAATTTTCTTTCTCGCTGTTCCTGGGAATTCCAGTGTCCTCACTGCTTCCATGCAGGAAGGACACATTTATACTTGCACACCCTGTCTACTTCTAATAAAATAAACCTTTACCCCATGCAGAACTCCTTATCAAATCCCTGCTTTGTTTTTCTCCAAAGCACTACCTCCCTTCTTATTATTGAGTATAAATCACATATTTATCTTATTTATTATATGTCTTTCTCACCATTATATAAATTCTAATCAGGAAATTTGTGTCTTGCTTATTGCTCTATCCCCTTTGTCTAAAACATCTCGGTAGAAATAAGAGATACTCTGCCACCCATGATTAAATGGATGCTTTCACTTTCTTTCTGTTGAGGGATAACCAGACCAGGGCCTAGCCTAGTCATTCATTTCAAACCTTTTCTACTATCATTTGAACAGTATATTCTCTGCTATTCTCCATTCTCAGAAACATATAGTTTTGGGGACTTCCCTTCTAATAATTTTTACACAACACTAACTACATACACTTTACTTCTCAAATCTCACAGAGCAAGATCCAATAGGACTAAAATGTATGTTATATTGGAACAGCTCAAGTTCCTTATTGTAATTTGACAATATTTCCCTTCCCTTGATAATAAACATCTCTGAAAATTGATGCTTTACTTTGATAATCATAAGTCATCCCATTTAATGTTCATGAAAACCCTATGGGGTATATATTACAATCTTTATTTTACAGATGAGGCAGCAGAGTGTCAGAGAGTTTAAAGAAACTGACAGTTGATTAGTAAGTCCCATGAGGAGGGATTTGAACTCAGGGCTGTCTCTCTCCAATGTATGTTATTGATAGTCTGCTGTATTGCCTCTCCAACATGGAAAATCTGACATCATTATTTAAAGATGGTTGAAGTCTAAAACCACCTTCTTCAATTTGGATCCTTAGAGAAAACTTAGTATTTGAAGTGTAAGTGAACCTATTTGTATTTTGTACCAATTCCAAAAAAGGTAAATACTTTCTTTTTATGTATCTTATAATATGTGAAAACTCCAAATATAGCTTTGCAACAAAGCATCCCTTGTGTCATTGTAGAAAACAGTCATCACTTCTGCTAACAAAGATATATGGCCTAATACTAATCAGGATATGCATTTAAGATTTAAGTCGGACATGCAAAGAGACTGAGATTAACTATGTAATAGAGCCAAAAAACTGGCAAAGAGCCATTCTCAAAGGAATGTAGACAACACTGGAAATAAAAGGATAAGGGAAGAAAAACTCTTGAGCCAACAAAGGTCTTCTGTATTAAGAATGAAATTTGAATAAAAATAGAAAAAAAACCATCATGTGCTATGTTTCCTGGATGAGAAAAGTCTTCTGGATGAATGATAATGGTTAGTAATTATTAATTGATTAACAATGATTATTAATTAGCTAATGGATAAATTTTGGATGGATAATGATGGAAAGTCAACACACTATAAAAGGGCTCATTCCCTGACATCTTAATGTGCATTTTGCATCTTCCTAAAGAATAAATGCTCAATCAAAAAGAGTAATACTTGGAGCACAGCCAAGGAGGTTTACCAGTTTACAGGTGCACAGCCTATGCATTTATTCCTGCATTTTTATTGAGATCATTATTTTAGCCTTATAAATAAATAGTTTTCAAGATTTACTCCCATCTATTTCCTTTTTGGCTACCTGAAAACTAAGTGTTCAACTCCTCTACATTTATAATATACTCTTCAGTTTAGCATCTTATCTTTAACAATTATGTCTGGAATGTCACTACATAATCATAACAAAAATACCATCATGTTGACATGAAAGTACTGGATAAATAACTATAACAATTTCCAAAGATATTTTGGACATTGGACACTCATGTAATTCTCCAAATAAAAAAATTACTTCTGAAATACTTCCTTAATGTTAGCACAATTATAGGTTTCTTGAGGATGGTAATCGTATGTTTAATTAGCAAATCACTTCTTCTTGCACTTCATATTGCACTGTTGATTAATAGCTGTTTTAATTGACTAAATTGCAATATATAAATATAATTTTTGGAAACTAAGAAAAGCTTGAGATTTTAAGGTAATAGTTATGCTTTAATCCAAAATCATAAAATATTCTATGAAAAGCAATTTTATTTCCTCATTACCTAGGGTGAATATTCAGGAAGCACTGACTTTTACCCTTTTTTTCAGTCACAATTGATACAGGTACCAGGTTATGCATATGATAGCAGTGTCAGTATACCAATCTTACTTAGCTCTAAATGCTTTATGTCACAGATTAAGGAGACATGGAAGCAAGTTTCAAGTTTAGCTAAAATCATTAACTTCAATCCCTTGAAATCAGTGCCTATAACAAGATATTAGAAAACCTTGGGCCCAACCTTTTCTACAAAGCTCTGTTAAGAAGACTGAGATTTTTGGCCACCCTTCATATAGTGAAAAAAAGACATTCAAAACTACTATTCACATGAAGTGGAAATTAAAGGATCAACTAAATTCAACCAAAATCTGAAATTTTACTACATTCACTGGATTTTATTATATAACATTTATTTTAACTATAACCAGATGTCCAAAAGCAAAAATGTGCTCATTATAAACCCATTCTGAAAACATATGTATGTACATTAAAAATAGGCACATCCCCAAAGACAATGAACTAACAAAAATACTTGGCCTACAAATGTGAAGTATCACAACACTGACAGGATGATTTATTCTGATCTTCAGATACTAAAATGTGGCCTGACTTCACAGATAACTCCAGCTGTAACTATTCATATACTCTGTTAACACTGGTAATATCACTACAAAAATGACTTAACTAGGTCTTGACTAAACTTATGTCTATTTTAATTTGAAAACCATCTAATTAAGATGATCCTAATTGCTAACATTTTGGAGTGCTTGCTACTTTCACTTAGGTGTTTGGAACATATTTGTCCATTTAATCTTCACAACAAAACCACTGAAACTTACCTCAAAGGGTTGTTCTGAGGTCTGATGAGTTGATATAAGCAAAGTGCTTAGTTCCTGGCACATAAGACTCATTAAGTGCTAGCTATCTGGAAAATAGAATTATTAACCACATTTTACGGTTAGAGAGAACCCTTAAATAAAGAGCTCCAGAATCCATGCTTTTGTCTACAAATCTGTGTTGAGTAAGGACTGTATGATATTATTGAAATCATGTGCATAAGAAAGAGGATATGTATTTGTTCACTGTCCTATTTTGTTCCTATACAATTCTACTCTCTTGATTCCATTGCTCCATTCCAAAATCTCCATTTCATACCCTCTCTGCCAGTATGCTTCTTTGTTTCAGAGTAACCTTTGAGTCCCTGTGTAAGCTATTTCATACATCTGGAGCAACTTCCAGGAAAGCACATTGCATTCAACCTCTAATTGTTTGTTTCAAGGTCTACCTATTTTCTGAAGCTTCCTCAGGTTTACTCCATCGCTTTTCAATTTCTAACCCACCAATATAATCTCTGACCTCTTAATATTCTTCTTCTTTTTCTGTATAGAGAGAGGTATGTTTAGAAATACATCTATTTATTCTCTATTGGATTCTTAGGAAGTAGTAACTTTATCTGAAGTCTTAGTTATTGTGCTCCACAAAGCCCCAATTCATTATAAACTGTAAGCCTCTAAATATACCTACCATGAAGAAGACTGCATCCTTGGCCAATATACTTCAAAGAATGATGCTTTTATAAACCAAAATATTTAATTACAAAATTCAAATTCCTAATATACTAACTATTGAACAAGAGTGAAACATATTTCCAAGAATCAGAATAGTTCTTTTTTTTCCCCTTTAACAGGTCTGAAGTTCAAAAGCTAAAGCATAACTTCCATCCATTTATAAACTGTAAGCCGTATCTAATAACTGAAATAGGGGGTACAATTACACAAGGAGTACACAATGTTCACATAACAAATCACTTTGGTATTTAGAAAGTATTGTGCCATAAATCAAAACCTCTATTAGAATCATAAAATATTTTACTTATGTTACATCAGAGTGACTGTGAAATATTACACACTTTCAATGTAAAGTTATATAAAGCTTTTATATTAAACTTGCATTTGATACATATTAAAATTACAGTCCTTTGGTCTAGAAAGATTCCTACACTAGAGAGTATGTGATAAATTAAGACTAGCCCTTGTTGACAATTCTACACCAAGTACTAATGTGACATTTGACAAGTTATATATCTGTCTCAGTTTTCTCATCCACAAAATGTGAGGATTGACACAATTCTGACTTCTTTCTAATTCTATCAAGATTCCTAATTCTGTATAATTTTCAAAATATTGGGAAAATAATATTCATAAGAATGCTTTAATTTAGTTTGCATATTTTATATTCAATATCTATGCATTCAAACTTCATAATTGAAAATTAATGCTACAGTGCTACACTGCTGATAGAATTATATTATAAACTATGCTACTCTAAGCAGTTTTGTAATGTATCCTACTTAGAACGTTTCTATAATTAATATTTCCTTGATCTTTATAGAAAATAATCTATTAAGAAAGCTTAGGGGGAAAACTGAAAATATATAAATGCTGCATGCAACTTTTTAAATTCACTATTTCTTTTAAATAATGACAAAAATTAAATTTTCAGAGAGGTAGGAGTTCAGATGGTGGTATCTTAGGGTGTTTTGTTCATTAATAAGATATAAATATACCTGACAAATTGTCCCTTTCCCTTTGCTTCTGGACCTTTATGAACTAGGAGACAAACAGAAAGCAAACACAAATATATCATCTTAGTAAATCACACCCGTTTCCAAGCATGAACATTTGTATGGTTTGTATGAAGAACATTTTTCTATATAATATTCTCTGTCCACATCAACTCTGATTATCAATGGTTGCAGAAAATGTATTCAGACAGGAACAACATTCAACACTAAAGACCAGGATGCCAGGGGCATAATGACTTATTAAAAATATTTTATTTTGGATAGCACCAGAGATTTATTCTACTAGAAGCTCCTTTCCTGGGTTCTGGTGGCTGAGAGCAGAAATGGTAACTAATTCTGCAGTGGCTGTCAGAAACAAGAGCTTTAAACACTTTTTTGTTTTTCAGATGGCATTTTGTAATGGAAGGGGAAATAACAGGAAGGGTGGAAATCAAATTAATTTTTGCTCCTCCTTTCTAACCATTTCAAACCAGGTGCAGAGATTGTTTAGCTAAGGAATTTGCTCGCCACATACAAATAACTCCATTTTGAAGTAAAATGAACAAGGATGATATGACTATTAACACATAAGCTACCCTTCTGGATTTGTCCTGGTTTATCTCATAATTAAGTTTTTACTTGACATAGTTTAGTGATTCCTGTTTAGGATATTTATTATATTGAAGGAAGACATGATTTGAAAAGGAAAATCAGAACAAAACTCCAAGTAATGGGGTTTGGACTCTACTGCTTTTCTTTTTAGCATACATATTGATCTTTCTTTATGTTTACTTACAGACTTAAAGAGCTAGAAAGGAAATAACACAAATTATCTAGTTCAGTTCCCTATTTTAAAGTAAAGGAATATTTGTTTCATGAATGAAATAAAAAAAAAAAAAACATTGCTGTAATAGGTTAATATTGTATTTCCTATTATGAGTGTTCCTGTATTCTCTCTCTAATATTGCTTTTATTCCAAAGAATATTCTTTTTAGCAAGGTAAACTTTAAAAATGGATAGCAACTGGAAGCTTTATTTTCAAATATTTTGAAAGTAACACTGTCCAACTTTGAAGCCCTAGACCAAGGAACGCATGTGCATTTTTTCCCCCAATTTACCCTTGAAATCTATGAAGGGTTGTTCCTCATCAAACTGGTGATATTATAGGCTATTCAATACCAGGTCTGATGAATCAATTAGGAAAGACACCAATGGAATTATGGGCTGTAACTTGCTTAAATGAAAATTCAGATGTTATGTCTGTTTTTCGCTTTGCTATGTACCCTTGATCTTCATCTGTCAGAGCAACTTTGATTATGTTTTTTTTGTGGTTAAAAAGTATTTACAGGTGCTTTTACCAAGGGGTTTATTTTCTTTTTTCACAATTCAAATAAGTTAATACTTTTTTATAAACCATATTATATTGTTACCAATGGAAATCTGTTTTATTAATGTCTGATATAAAAAGACATATATATTTAAGTGTTTCGTATTTCCATATAGCCAACCGTATTTGAATGTATATTTAATTCTAAGTCACAGAACTAACAATTAATACACTGTGTGTATTTTAAAATTTTTATTCAAAGGCAGTAAACTTGGTGAGGTAACAATCAAAATCAGGCATATACAATGACCAGAAGTGGAAACTTTTTTTTCTCCTTTTTTCTGATATTAATTCTGAGGTATTCATTCAGAAAATCAAAGTAAAGTTCAAAGAGAAAGTGAGCTAGGAACTATCAACATCTGTGCCATTGTTTCCACTGTAGGGAAAGAAATCATTCAATAGGAATTTATGGAGAAACAGGAAGGTCAGTATTGTAAAAAGCAGCCAGGAAACAATTGGGAGAAGAAAGGTAAAACTCTTTTTAAGTGGATCTTTATCTTGCATTTTATTTTCCCTGATTTAGTCAAGATTTCCCAGAAAAAGCATTTTTCTTAACCTTTTAGTTTTTTTTTTTTTT
>JAQZBX010015798.1:0-37164 GCA_029593785.1 Cabassous unicinctus
GCAATAAAAGGGTATCACACCCACAGGAATGGAATAGTTTAAAAACATAATCTTTCTCCTTTGGGGATTCTTAAAATAATCTCAAATTACCACACCATCCTTAAGGAACTAGAGAAGAAATGCCCACCTCTTAAGTGAGGGCTGTGCATAGTATCTTCCTTCCAAAGTGTACAGTAAGGAAAGGGAGAGAAAGAGTCACTTAGTAGAGAAACGTGAGCAACACTACCTCAAGCCAGGTGATCAAAGTCAACATCAGCAGTGGTTAGTTATATTGACACCAGGTGCCCTTTCTATGGTGTGACGAGGACGCTTCACCTCTGTGGCCTTCCTCCCCCAAACCCATAACGTCAGTCTAATCATGAGGAAAAACATCAGCTAAATCCCAATAGAGGGGCTTTCTACAAAATTCCTGATTAGTACTCCTCAAAATTGTCAAGGTCATCCAAAACAAGGAAAGTGAAAAACTGTCACAGCCAAGCAGAGCCAAAGGGGACATGGCGATTAAATGTAATGTGAGATCCCAGATGGGATCCCGGATGGGAAAAGGCTATTAGGGAGAAACTGGGGAAACCCAAATAAATTATGGACTTTAGTTAATAGTACGGAATCAACTGTGGTTCATTAATTGTGATGAATGTACCATATAATGTTAAATGTTAATAATAGGGGAAACTGGGTGCAGGGTACATGAGAACTCTGTGTACTGTCTTTGCCATAATTCTCTAAGTCTAGAATTGTTCTAAATTTTTTAAAAAGTTTATAAAATTACTGAGCAAGCAGTGCTTCTGTATAATATTAAAATTTGGTTTATGCTGCTCATGATTTTTTGGAATGAGTAGTCTCTGCATTCATGCTGCTATGCTGAAGAAGCACAGGTGGGTCATCCCCCTGAGAGTTTGGGTCTAGATGTAACTCTATACATAATTGCACCGTAAATGTAGAACACCATGACGTTGGCAAAGAGGGAAAATTAAGGCTATCAGAAACATTGGCCTATAAATCAAAACTACAAAAAAATTTTATCTTAGCTGCTTGGAAAGTTTTCACCTCAATCTTCAGGGTGCATCATGAGCTTGAGTAACTGGCTGCTTAGGTTGAATCCTGTTGGAGCATTTTATCTTTTCCTCGACAATGCAGGTTTTAAGACTCATTGATCAATAGTTTCAAACAATTTGCCAGTGATACACAGGCACACGGTTCCATCTTCCTCCTTCAAATTTCCCCTCCTCTCCCTTGCTCACTTAACTCCTGCTTATCTTTTCGAGTCCACGCAAATGTCCCTTCCTTAAGAAAATTTGCTCGGATCCTCTGTTCTAAACCAACCAGCCAAATACTGCTTTCATAGCACTTATCAAAATTAAAACTGAACTATCAACTTACACTTTCTTGTTTAAATAACTGTGTAATCCCAAACTGATTACAGAGATGGGGTCAACATGTTCAAGGCTGTGACCTCAGAACCTAATGCAATAGGTTCTGATAGAGTGGGCCTCAATCAACATTTACTGAATGTATGAATATTCTATGGTTATTATCATTTTCATACTAACATCCCCCCAAAATGTTCTAAGACCACTAAAGGACTACTGTTATAAAAGTGGCTCCCCAATATTTAAGTCTGTATTTCCAAATACAAGTGTTTGAGGAGTATATATATTCTAGCCTAACTCTATTGGGCACTCAATTTTTCTGTAAGTGGAAAAGAAAACTCAAAAGTGTTGCTGAACCTCTGAAATGCACATTACGTTTTTGTTCCTTAATGCCAAACATAATACACGTTTAAATTGCAGTCTTCTCCAACTAAAGAAGTAAAACAATAGCAATGTAATGTCAAAGCCCTGACCTAGGAGACCAGGGACTGCATCTGTCTCATTTGGCATCGTATGTGTCCAAAACATTTAGTCTTCCATAAACATACATTGGAGAGCTGATGTAGCTCAAGTGGTTGAGCACCTGCTTCCCATGTATGAGGTCCTGGGTTCAATCCCCAGCACCTCCTAAAACAATCAATCAATCAAACAAACAAATGAAAAAGCCAACTCCCATTGGGAAGTAGATGTAGCTCAGTGGTTGAGAACCTGCTATCCAGGTACAAGGTCCTGGGTTCAATCCCTGGTACCTCCTAAAACAAACAAACAGTGGTTGAAGACCTAAGTAAGGGCAGGTAGGACCTCAAATCATATGGGACATACTGACACCACAACTTTGAAACATAAAAACATCTTGGCGGTGACCAGTTGTTGGAATTTTATAATAGCAGTCCTTAAAATAGGCCTTTATGGGAAGGGCCTTCCCAGGAGTAACAGATTCTTACTATTGCTCAGCTCTGTCAGAAAAGAAGTTAGGATCAGTCATCTGCATCAAACCCCTTGATCCAGCTATGTAACCTTATTAATTAGGATATAATCTAATTGCACGGTTTGCTCCCTCCCTCAGCTCCCTACATTGCTAAGTTTTGGTTTTGTTACCTTAGGTAAGTTTAGAAGAAATCTACTAATAGTGGGGTAGGAGGTTGTGTACATGGTACAAACGGGATTGGCTCATGGGTTCCGAATTCTGTTGCAAAGTAATTAATTAAAAATACTTCCACCACGCTGTTAACTACCAGTCGCTCAACTGTCCCAGGTGCTGTTTACCAAGTAACCTAGTCCTCCTTCCCCCGCCCAGCAGCTTATCTGCCACCTTCCCACTACGTCGCAGTATTCATGGGTGAGCGTAACAGCCCATGCCGTCATCTGTCAGCGCCCAAATTCAAACAAACTGGCCTGTTCTCCTAACCCTCGGCACCTTTGGGGTCTAATTGTCCTCGTTGCGTCTACCGGGAGGGGATGAACAGAGGGGTTGGAAAGGGTGCATTTCTCCCCCGTGCTGCTGAACTAGCTGCTCTCATTGCACCACTTGCCCAGGACTAACCAGCACCTCCCTGGCGGCCGACCGTGTTTCCCAGGCCCCAAGGCTGGGCTCATGCTTTGGTGGCAGTAGAAACTCGGCAGTGATAGAAGGCCGCGGCTGCACACGGACTGAGGAAAATCAGCGCGCCATCAGCCCCAGCTGTCATGTCTGGCCTCTTCTGGACATGTCCCCACAAGGCAGACACCCGGCTGTCTGTCAGCAGACCAGAGCTCTCTGCCTGCAAAGCACTTGACAAACATAAACTGCAGGATAATACAGCGATCCTTTTCTGCAATCAGCATGCATTTATGTTTACAATCGGAAAAACAATCCATACATGTTACTGGTTTTAAAATAGCTCTTCTACAAAGCACAGGGAGTATCAGTCCTCCTCTCTCAGCCAAATCATACTGGCAGATCATCATTTACTTCGATAATGTTTGTTTAAATTTTAATTACGGAAGGACTTGCACAGCTTCTGTCCTGACTTGTTGCTGTACTCTTAAAAAAAAACACTGTCCCTTGGAGAAGCCAAAGTAATCAAGGAGGTAGCCTTGTATAAGAATGCACTGTTCGGGAATTTTCCAGAAGTCGGGCAAGGAGCGTCAAGAATGGGAAATTAATCACAGGTTACATGTCAAATCATGCCACATTATCCCAGCAACAAAAACCAAGAGTCAAGACCCAAGTCAAATGAGGGGTAAGTAATAACCGTGTGTTCGGAAAATCATCCATCTTGACATAAAAGTATCATCTTCCCTTTTGGAACTACTCTGTATTCTAATAAAAATTTTGCTAATCAAATCTTGTTTGTAGAGACAGTTGTGGCAGGCTGTTGTATAAGAATCTGATGTATTAATAACAAAATTTATGAGGTGAGGAAAAAAAAAGAAAAGGAATACATCTTTTTCTTGCCTGGCTACATTTCCCTGTAATATCTTAGAGATGAGTCTCCTGCTGGCAAGCATTCTGTAGCCAAGAGGGATAAATAAGACACCAAGGTTCAGCCCGTGGCATTCTCTCTCTTTTCTCCCATTCCTTAGCAGCTCTGCAACTCAGACCTGCACTTTTCCTTTTCCAACTTGTAAAAGAAATAGTTTGTCTCCCCGCTTATACCTGGGTCCCTTCTTTGTCTCATGCTGATCAGTCAGATACAAATAAAGTCCCTGATGTCTCTAATTTCATCCTGGATGAGTCATCCTAGCCGCTCTTGAATCACCAACACCCAATTACGTTCCCTCTGGACAAGGCATGCCTGCCAGTGGGACAGCCCTCACGCACCAGCCCTACTACCGGGTTTCAAGCCAGTTCACCCTAGCTGGTGCCTTAACCAGTCCTCAAGTGGGTGCGTGTCAGATTTCTTGAGCTATGAAAAGGTATAATCCCCCCAAAACAGAGAGTATCTACAACTGCAAGCAAGACAGTTCCATCCATCTGTCCAGTGAGATCTAAGCCCCTTCTCAACTGGAAGCAGAGTGGGCATCACCATCCCCAAATCCTCAAGACTGAGGAATGAGCAAACATAAGGGGGGATGCAACTGTGTACTAAAGTAGACTTATGATTATTCTAGCAATGGAAGAATTTGTAACATTGCTATAAAGGCAGTGGCCACCAGAGGTTCTGAGGGGAGGGAGAGGGGAGAATAGGTGTAACATGGGGCATTTTGGGGACATTGGAATTGCCCTGCATGACATTGCAATGACAGATACAGGCCATTATACATTTTGTCAAAGCCTATAAAATTGTACGGTGCAAAATATAAAGCATAATGTAAGCTATAGACCTTGGTTAATAGAAATGCTTCAGTATGTGTTCACCAATTGTAACAAATGTACCACACTAATGAAAGATGTTGTTAATGAGGGAAAGTGGGGAAGGGGAAAGAGATGGGTATATGGGAATCCCTTATATTTTTGATTTAACATTTATGTAATCTAAAACTTCTTTAAAAATAATAGGGGCTGAAGTCTCTCTTCAGACCCCCTCCATTGGGAAAGCTTCCCAATAAACTTCCTGCCTGTAACCATCAGTCTCTGCGTCCCAGTGAACACCATTTTTCTCTAACATTTGGTGCTGAAACACCCGGGTCTGGGATCGCTGAGGCTGGCTGACTGATTGGTGAGGAATCTCCACCCTGCCGCTGTTGAGAATCCATCCAACACCGGACACCAAATCATAGCTGGGTGAGTCAAGGGTTTCTCCACCGGAGGACCCTGCTCTCTCTTTCTCTTTTCCCGTTGTCCAGAACAACCCGCCGAGAAACTCCTAGCGCTAGGTCAGTGAGCCTCACCGTCCCCGAGGGCCACGGCGGGTGGTAAGCCTGCGTCCTCCTCGTGGGAAGAGACCCCTTGGCTCCCTAGACATCCGGCTCCAAGTGTGGTTTCCCGTTTCCTTGGGTGATTTCCGACTGATTCAGGGACACCTGTCTCACTCGGAATCTCCCCTGTTCTTTCCTTTCTAGAGATCCTTAGTCTCACCCATGTCACCTAAAATGGGGAATTCAATTTTGGCCACCGCCCCCCCCCAAAAAAAACCATGCCTCTGGGTTGTCTCCTTCATAATCTTAAAACTCTGAACCCAGAAGGAGACATCAAACCTAGAAAGCTCATTTTCTATTCCACCTCTGTTTGGCCGCAATACAAATTGGACAATGAAAGTCAATGGCCTGAGAACGGCACTTTCAATTTCCAAATTCTCTGAAACTTAGAGAATTTCATCCAGTGCACCTGCAAGTGGTGAGAAATTCCTTACGTTCAGGCATTTCTTTTCCTTTGTATTCGTCTCTCCCTTTACCAATCCTGTCCCTCTTATCAGATCCTTCTTTTATACCAAAAACCCTCTCAGAAACTTTCCTTCTCGTCCTCTCTCACTCCCTACAACCTCTGAAAATCTCCACTTCCATCTGGCAGACCAGGCTCCCCCAACTTTCACCAGTCATCATACAGGCGCCCAGGGTCGGTGCTTGCCCCCCCTCCCCAACCCTCCCCGCCTTCCACACACAGAAAACCCTTCCTCCAACTATGATCCCTTCAATCGCACCCCTCCTCCACTGCTGTACGCCTCATCAGCACCCCCGGAACTTGCTCCATCCTCCTTCCCTTCCCCCACGCCTCTCCCTGGGCCCACTCCCTTCTCCCCACCCATCACCGGCTCTGGAGCTCAAATCCCCACTGTCCAGACTCCTTCCCCAGCTCCCGTCCTCTCTCTCCAGAAAGTGGCCCAGGCAGAAAGCATTACGCGCATTCACATGCCCTTCTCCCTCTCTGATCTCTCCCAAATCAAACGTCTCAAATCCCATGCCTCTGATCCTTCTCATCTTAGCAAAAATTTCAACACAGCTGTCCCTAATAACCTTACTTAACAAACCTACAATTGCTCACCTCTTACAAGTAAGCTTTTAGCTAACTCCTAAGTGTTCTCCTAAAAAGCAATGATCCAAAATATATGTCAAATACCTGTCTATCTAAACTGCTGAATTAAAGCTTAACTGCATTTATAATGCTCAAATATTAACTGTTGCTGATTGCTAGTAAAAGCGTTTAAATCTTAAAAGCAGTAAAATCAAAGATATAAAATGAAAAGCCTAAAAATAGCCATACCAAAGCAGTAAGAATTATGAGTCAAGTTAATGAACTTTATGTTTCTGTCGGTGTGTCTTAACTCTTTTTGTGTTTGTCTGTTTGTTCGGTGTACATCTTAATACCTCCGGATGGTAATATTAAATTGATAAATGAAGATTCTTAAAAGAGCTCTATTCAAATGGCCAAAAATTAAATAAGCACTTATATTAATAAATAAGTAATCAAAGTGTAAACTTAAATGGATATTGAAAGAAGTAAAAAGTTTGTAGGAGTGCTGACTGATATTTGATAAAGTTTGTTCAGGAAACTGTGTTTTGTCCTAACATAAGATGGCTGGTTTTCATAAAATCAGAATGGAAGTATGTAGAACAAAACCTGAATGCATATGGCAAGTTGTAGAAGGTATTGTGGTAGCATAATATATTATAGGTTGGACGGAAAGTGTTTAAAAGTGTTATAAAATTAAAAGAAATTCTTTAACCCTCTGTTAATCAAAGTGTACCAGTAAAACGTTCATGCATAAAATTCCTGAAAATCTAAAAATGTTTATAGTGTTGGTAATTATGGCTTTAATTATTTTTTAAAAATGGTATGTGTCACAGAAACAACCTCTCCGCCTAGAAATCAAGAGGTAGATGCCTTAGCTTGCGTTCATCTGATTGGCCCCACCTCTCCTAAAGAAGCAGTTTTATAGCTGCAGAAAAGGACTGGCCATTGAGGCTGCCAGAGGTGGTGAATAACAATAAATTATCATGAATTAAAGTAAAAACACTGCTGTTTGCAGCAGTGTAAGTATGACTGCTAATAAGGTATGTCATTATCACTTTGTTTTAAAACCTAAGGCTTTCTTCAGTATCTCTTTAGGCAAATCAAGCCAGCCTGCATTCACCTTCCAGTGGATTCTGCAGCTTCCCCGAGGCTGTGTGCAGAGCCCAGACATCTGTCCTGGCCTGGTGGCAAAGATTCTGGCTGCCTGGAAAAACCTGTGGCTGTAACCCTATTGATGATATTAATCCTTTTTTCAGAATTAAAAGAAGCATCAGAGACAATGGTATCATCTTATCTTAAGAGCCTGAGATGGGCAAACAATTGGGACAAGACACAAAGTCCTGGCTGTCTATCAAATTCTTAAATATTGTTCAGTGAAGTAAAACAAAAACTGTATCCTCTGCTGTAATTGATTGGGGTACTGAAAACCCTTCAGCCCTCATTTAGCTCAGAGACTAAAACCAAGGTCGTGCATGGAAAGGAGACACCCCTCCCCGCCAGGAGGCTGCTTTTTAGAGGGCAATAACGCAAGTCTAAGCAGTAAGGGGGTGGTGAACCTTAACTTACCCTGTAAATTGGATGTAGCCAGGACCAATATTGGCTTTGGGTGGGGTTTGTGGCAGAGGCAACATTCTAAACAAATACCCCTTGGGATTTGGTCACAATTGCAAGAAGAAGCCAAAGTACAAGACAGGAACAATGCACTGCCATGGGCTGCCCTCTGTGGAAGAACATCTGGGACGCCTGCCAGAGCGACAGGGAACTGTCTATCATGTCCTTGCCCCCTCCTCAATATCTCTCTTGGAACTGTTGAGGCAGATGTCCTCACGAAGATCCAGAGCCAAACCACTGATACCCAAAAAGCAGCAGAGTGGCTCCACTGAAAAGGCAAACATCGTGGATACCAGACCTTGTGGCGTCCAGCCCAGCAGTTCCAACTGCCTGTCCCTCGCCAGCAGCTCATGACCATCACCCACGAGTGTCCTTCGTGCTCACTCCAACGACTGAGGCATCGGTCCCCTCCTGCTCTCAGAAGGGGCAAGGTCTGCTTTCAGTGCTGCAGACACTGCAGCAGGACCCTTGTAATTCGGCGCTGTGGGCTGCAGCCACAGCTCCAGTGAAGATGCTCACAGCAAGACAAGAAGGCACTAAAGTTACAAGTTCAAGTGCCAGCCGCCCCACAGCCCAAAAAGGGGAAGTAATAATAATTTGTTGTTGTCTATGCCTCAAACCATACAAAATGGGAGAAAAGAGAATCATTTTAACCCTAGGCCTATGCAGCCCTCTGGTTGGGAATCTTAAATCCATGAAAGGTTAAAAATCACTCAAAAACACTGTTATGAAGCCACAGTTAAAAATATAAAGTCTCCTATTCCTGCTAAAACTCTTATGTGTGTAAGCCCACCAAATTATGTAATTTCACTGTCAACCATTAATGTTCAATGTTGTGTATATAATATTATTATTCCTTCTCCTCAGACTCCTGGAGGCGATAACCTCACAGCCCACCCTAAATTTCATGGTTGATTCCTATCCTTGCCACAAGTATAACTCTCATTCTCCTCATATCAGCAGGTCCATACATCTTGTGTGCAATAACTCAGTTTATCCAAACAGCCGTCCGAGATGTCACCTATGATCCTGTACATGATCTGCTGCTGCAAAAATACAGTGCCAGCTGCTGAGCCGGAAACCACAATATCTCAATGCCGAAAGGGGAACAGTAGCTGAATCCCACAATGCCCCATAACAGCAGAAAGCAGCCAGATGATTGACGCCCACCTTCCCGCTCTCCCTCTCCACCCAACCATATCAAAAAGAGTTGGGAATGTCAGCCCCATTTAGCAAAATAACCCCCTGTGACCCCAGTCGGAGCCAGCAGGTCTCCCCTGCCCCATAGCAGATGACCCCAAACCCCCACCCCTGCCCCTAATCCAACAGGAAACTTGTTGTTTTTAATATTAACAAAACTGGGCAGGTAAAGGAAAATCTTAAAATTTCAAAAGAAAACAAATCATTCAGAGGGCCCGAGACACCAGCTCTGGAAATCAATCCTGGTTCTCCTCATTTCTCTCTTACTTTCCCTCACCCCTAAAATCAATCCTTTTACCCATTATAACACCACACTGTTATCATTTCTGCTTCTTTTTGGTCCACGTCTCTTGCAGCTTCTCGTCCGATTCACATGCTGAAACGTGCAATCCACAGCTCAGGAATATGTGGACGGCGTCTTCTTGCTACATGAGCGCCAGTACCAGCCTCTTCAGGACCAGAAGTCAGAACCCACTGGGCAGAACAGAAGGGAACCCTTCACCGCCCCATAACAGCAGGAAGTAGCCAGACTAAGTCGACGTCCTGATCCCCTCACCCTTCCATTCTGCCCAGTATTCCCATTACTTAGGTCCTTAAACATATATATATAAAATCAAAGAGTTCGGAATGTTAGAGTTTCCCCCTATGAGGTTTGCAATGATTGACAGGTCACAGGACCATGAATCAATGACCCTGTGGCATAGGTTGAGGACAGGCAGCCTTCAGCCATAACTCACCTAACTCATCCCCTCCCAAGAATAAACAAAATGGAGCAGATAAGGGCCATCACTCCCTCCCCAACCCCTCCCACATTCCAAGACCTACTAACCCACCGCCCCCTGGCCATTTGGCCCCAGGCTGTCCTTGGTTTCCCCTACCTATTGACGTACTGTATAAATTCATATCCACCACCTTCCACGGGTGGGCTGAAGTCTCTCTTCAGACCCCCACCATGCTGGTGGGGGAGCTGAAGTCTATTCTTCAGACCCCCTCCACTGGGAGAGCTTCCCAATAAACTTCCTGTCTGCAAAAATAATAATAATAATAATAAAAAAGAAGAAAAAAAGGGATACTCCTTTTTATGTCTCATTGGTGAACTCTCACCTTAAATACATTAGAGATCTTTTATGCACCCAGTGTGGGCAAATTAGGAGGTCCATAAATATTTGTTAAATGATGAATTTACATCTTATCCTCCTGGTAGACAGGAAATCATTAAGGTTGGAAAGCACTGCTCCTTTTGTAAAATATTGATTTGGTTAAGTACTGGTACTAAAAGATGATAAAAACAGACAGCCATTGAGGTCCTAAGGAAGACATGGTTTTACCATCCTTAATTGTGAGAAGTCAGCAAAAGGAAATCTCTCACTCATTACTTTGCTACTTTCAGGAGCAATACTTTTCCAAAGGAGGCTCCTATTGACCCAAGCCAAAGAATTCTTCTCTCTGAAACATGCCTAGGTTTAAGTCTCTTAGTGGTAGGGGCTGGGCTTAGCTCTTTGTACTTCCCACTGGACTCAACTCTGTGCCTTGCAGATAAATTAGCTTTCCTAAGTAGTGATCCATGAGTGTTTCCTACACTGAATTGAACCAGTGCCTTTCAAAGAACACAACATTCCCCTGATGGAACTGATGATAATAGCCCGGGGGCAGCTCCGGGGGCATTCTCCTCTATAGAATCTCCATTTTCCCTTTTTCTGACTGTATTTCAGCATTAGTACTGAATTGATTCAGTACTGAATTGATTCCCCCATTCAATTCAAATAAAGTAGCACATTTCTTATACTGTGTTTTATTCCTGAATATCAAATAACTCTCTCCATCTAATTTGAATGCCATTATTCATCCTCACAAGTTCTTACTCACTTTTCAGTAAAATTAATGCATTTTGATGCAGGTAGTGTGTCCACGTCTGTTTACTTCACCAGATACCAACTGGATCCTTTGCTTACCGTTGCTAAAGCTGAAATTGTATTGAAAATGTCTTCAACAGGCTAGTTTACCAAATGTCAAACATTAAATATATGCTTGTCCTTCAGTGGGAAGGTACTTAGCAACTGACTTAACTACTTAATTACCGGTCTCCTATAAAAGGCAAATTTTACTGCTGAAATGGGGAAAAAGAGAGAGAGAGAAGAAAAAGCAAAAAGCCTTCAGTCAAAATGCAAAAGCTGGTATCAGTGATGACTATATAGGGTACGGGCAGAAATTCCAAAACAAGCAGGCCCAAAAGGCCTTAAACCCAAATAAGGTACATTTGTAATCTAAGCAAAAGAAAATCTGTAAAAACAGCTCAAGGCTTAGGAAACGCATTGGACGTGGTTAACAGTCCAGTCGTATAGCCGCATTTCATCATTCGATGCCTTGAAGTCAGATTATTCTGGAGATCCCTGGCCCTATAAGAGTTCCACCTGTCTCCATTTCTAAAAGTCCATGTTTAGAAAAAGTCAGGAATTACGAGGAAGGATAAAGGATTGGGAATCAGAAGATTGTGATCCAAATGAATCACAATCATTTGCTGCTATACTTTTGCAGCCTTGTGAAAATGTTATGCCCTATGTAACAGCAGAGTAACATAAAATAAAATTACATTTTATAAACCATTTACTATGGCATTGTAAAAATTGCCTACACGTATTTTAAGGGACTACTATCTGAAGTTCATTGATAGTTCCCTTTTATCTTCTGTAAAATGTAGTATGCATTGTGATAAACTTGTCTAGGGATGCCTGGAAATGTATAAAATTGGGACTACATTTCTTTACATGTTCTACCATAGATCAGTCTCTTGGGCCATCCCTTCCTCAGTTGTAAATGATACCTGGTTAAGTGTTATATGGAATAAAGTGGACATTTTAAAACCAAAAAAAACACAAAACTCTTGCTGCTATACTTTTGGAGAAAACGTCTTAAACCTTCTTTGTAGCTCATGAAATTGTAGATAATAAGTATATGTTCCTTGGAAAGACAGAGGCAGAAAACTTAAGCAGATTCCAAGCTACCTCGGTAAAGAAAGGATTTCGTCAGCAGCGTGCTTTCCCCGAAGGAGAGAACACAGGAGGATTTCTGCCCTTTCCCAGCCTCGTCAAATTTTTTGATATTTGACAATTGGTAAGTGTGTACCTTTTTCAAGTTACAGTATTTTTGGAAGCAGTTATGGTAGATAAATTATATTTTTATTGTGATTATAAGTCTCCAGGAAGCAATGTGAAAATATCTTTGTTTTAAATGGCAGGGCCTTGAATCCATAAGCAAGCACCTATTACAGCAGAATTCAAAGACTTTTAGGTTTATTTGTAGGGACGCCTTAGTATCTGAGATCTTCCAGAGAAGGCAGTGTAATCAATAAGCTTATAAAAACAGCCTGAATAATCAGACTTGGGGAAATCATAAAACAAACAAACAAAAATAGTTTCAAGCCAGGGGATAGTCCAGCTCAGTAAATGCAACAGAAATATTTTAAAAGCTATAAAAGCTAGAAAGCATATTTAGTTGAGATCTGATCAGATGGGATACTCAGTCTAATACTTTCTTTGGCCTTGACACCAAGTTTTCAGTTGGTAGACAAAAGCAAAAAGCAAGCTTAGCTGCCCAACTAGCACACTTATCCAGTAACTGTAAAAAGGAAAGTGTTCTGTTAGTGAAATAATTATATCTAGGCTTAAGTTCCTCTAACCTGAATTCAAGGCAGAAGTGTCCATTTTAAGCAAGGAAGAGAACTAATATTTATGGAGTGCTCATTTATTATGCACCATGGAGGGTGCTTTATATAATACCTCGTTGAAACATCTGAGATATTAACCCAATTTTTTAAACAAAAGGCACAGGAGATAACAATGGCCTAGCCCAAAGACACACATTTACTGTCTGGCAAACAATTAGAAGCAAGGCCACTAATTCCAACGTCCTTTTCCCTTCCTTATACCATTTCCAATACTAGTTTCATTTGTCAGGTTGCTAATAAGATGGTGATTTGCCTCACGGGCTTGTTGGTCCAGTACACTCTATATGCAGATTCTCATTTTTCTTTCTCGGTATTGTATTCATTATAAGCTATTACACTTCAGCTCCGACGCACATAATACAGTAACCTGAACATGCCAGAAAATTCTCTCACAGTGTGTGATGATTTTCCACTCATTCAGAAGTTATACATTCAGTATGATTAAGCAGGAAAAAAAGTTTTTTCAGTCAATAAGCAGATGGGTTTTAAATATGTCAATATACAGATGATGAAGTCAAAAGAAGATTGAAATCTTTTTCTTTAATGAAAAAGTAGACGCAAGTACAAAGGATAATCTGAGAAGCTCAAAGAAATCGTGAGCCCTGAACTGCAGTGAATGCGGCACAATAAAAAGTTCCTTACAGCAGACAAGAAAAAGGAGAAAATTGGCTGGCTGAAAATGATGAGGGAATTGGAGACAGGGATAAGGAAATGACAGTTATTTTTCCCATGATTTTAAAGTGAAGGAATAGAACACAGGGCTCCTGAAACTAAAAATTTTATTTTTCTGTGAGACAGCACATAAAGACCACATACAGTGGTGGAAAGACAAATTTAGGTTCTGATGAAATGTCCTGAATGGAAACAAGAGTAATGGGGGGAAAAAGTTTCTAAAGGTGCTACTTTCAAAGTTACAAGATTATCACAATTCCTAAAAAAGAATCATTTTTGAACTAAGGAACTGATTGTTATAAGAAGAATTTTCTGGTGATTTGGTGATGCTTATAATTTTTAGCCCAGTAAATGAAAAGCAGACCTAGTATATGTTACTCTCCCTCATAGTATTACATCTTTGCAAAATCTGACATATCATCCTGCACAAGACTCAGCCTTCTTTAGGAGAATGAAATTAAAACTGTAGATATACGGACTAAAATGGAAAGAAAATCACTTCAGCAGTCAGGTACTACTCGAATCAACCTGTGAGATGAGTTCCTCTACCTAATCTTCATAAGTATTCTAACAGAATAAACTTCCTGAAGTTAGTTTCTGTGTATTATGAGCTAATTACTACGATGGTGGAATATAATAACTGGCTTACCTGCCAAAGATATCAGTTAAACTGTCATTTTAGCAATTCTTCTTTGTACTAGCGCATGTCACTACTCGAAATAGGGTGAAACTTAACAGAATGAACTTGTTAAAAATAAAGTGTGTGCATCTACAAAATCTTAATTATAATTACATAGTCATTTGTGATCATTTTCGACAGTTCTTGGCAAAGACAAATGAGATAATGAGTTCCATTAGTGGCCCAGTGTTTTCTGTTTATGCGTGGGGGAGAGCCTTAATAAAAGAATCCTGAGTTGCAGGAGGGCATAGGAAGTGAAATACTAGGTGCAGACGAGAAGAAGCATCAGCAACGAGGCTTCAAGTTACCCGAGAAAGTCGGTAAATGCGCAGCTGGCAAAATGGCTACTTTTAATTTTCAGCTTTTTAGGTGAAAAGGCATGAAGGCTTGCAGTCTCCCACTCCTAATGCTGCTGATACAGTGGGGCTCTTTGGTAGCGCCCTGTTAAGATGTTTCTGTTGACGTGTTATCAGAGCTGGAAATCTGTCCTCCCTGGATTTCACAAATGTCATGGTGCAAGGCAATTGCTGACACCATATTTTCCTTTGGTGGGATTAGAAGCCTTGGGGCGATTTTCGCCAGCTGTTCATCTCTTCCTTGAAACACTACAGCTTTCAGAGAGGATAACCTCTGTGATAAAGTTGTTTTTAAGTGGCACACGCAACAACAAAGTGTTAGGCAATAGGGAAGACTTTGTTACAGTGTAACGACAGATACAAATACAAGCTAAGTGAACCATGTAAAATTAAAACAAGCGTCAATCCTTCACTGAAATGGACCAAAATTCATTTCAACTGAATTTGAAAAATCAAGACATTGTTAAACCAAGTTCCAAATGCAATCTAAAATACAGATCCTGCCCACCATACAGAGTGTCTGGATTCTGCGTTCCTCTCTCCTCCACTGCTCCATCTCTCAATGTTTCTCAATCGGTAGCACTGTTCAATGGAACGCCTGGCTGATGGCAAGGCTCTGTATCTGTGCTGTCCAATATGGTAGCCACTAGCCACCAATGGCTACTGGGCACTGGAATGTGGCTAGTATGACGGAGATGAATTTAAAATACTATTTCATTGCAATTGATTTAAGTTTGAATGACCACATGTGGCTGGTGATACCACACCAGGACCATGCTGTAGACCAATCTGCAACAACTAAGTAATATCCAGTCACGCTTAGCTGCGCTCAGGGATAACCAGTGCCAGCCATCTCAGTGGTTCCACTCTTGACTGCACATTAGAATGCCCTGGGGAGCTTTGTCCCCCATATAATAAACTTGATTTATAGTGACTTTTAGAGTGCATAAAAGTTACATCGAAAGAATTGGGGATTCCCATATACCCCTCCCCTCCCCTCCCCCACTTTCCCCTATGAATAATTTCTTACATCATTGTGGTACATTTGTTACGACTGATGGACAAATATTGAAGCATTGCTACTAGCTAAGGTCTATAGTTTACACTATGGTTTACACATTTCATTGTACACTTCTTTGTATAATGGATTTGACAAAAATGTATAACGGCCGGTTTCCATCATTGCAATATCAGGCAGAACAACTCCAATACCTTAAAAATGCCCCATGTTCCACCGATTCTTTCCTCCCCTCCCCACAGAACCTCTGGTGACCACTATCTTTATTCAATGTTACAAGTTCTTCCCTGGGGAGCTTTGAAAACAGTTCCAACAACTGGGACCTTCCCTCAGACAGTCTAACCTAGTTGACTCGGGCACACTGCAACCTCTAAATGAGAACCACCAATGAGGCTAAGTACTGAAGATACTCGGAGGACTGGGGTTTCTGGCACTGGGTTCCTTTTACATCACACATGGGGCAGCTGTGAGCAAGGAAGGAGGTCCTGCCAGAGTCAAGTCGGAGCAGGTTACCCGGTAACACTGTCCCCGTTTTGAAACTTCCAATTAATTTTGA
Source organism: Cabassous unicinctus (assembly GCA_029593785.1). NCBI lineage: Eukaryota > Metazoa > Chordata > Mammalia > Cingulata > Chlamyphoridae > Cabassous > Cabassous unicinctus. The sequence goes on from JAQZBX010015798.1 coordinate 16,060, forward strand.
GAATTTTGTTAGTGAAATATAGAAAATATATATACATGGAAAGAAACAGAAAAACACATTGGGTATAGAACAGAATTATAAAGCTTATGACAAGAGATCCTGCAAATGTAGTTGTTGAAAATACTGTGAAGGAAAAAAAAAATTAAAAATACCGTGAAGGAAAGAAAGCCTTTCAATGACTCTGTTGCCGTGCTATCAAAATCTGTGAGTTTATTGACAAGTGAGCTCCAAACTTTTTTGTCTGTACATCCCTATTACGGAAAAAAATTTTCTGCAAGCACGCCCCATAGATGTACATATTTTAATGCCATTAATGTATTCATGTACTAAGGTGCTACGTGCACATAAAACATACCAACTGAACTACAATTTTTAATGGGAGTTAAAAACAAAAAAAGAAAGAATTTCTTCTTACACTTCAAAAGGTTGCCTGCTTTCCAAATGACTTGGAAAACAACTGTTGTACAATTTGACAGGAAGATTTCAAAATTGACCCACTAACCCTCTGCTGTGTGAGACAAACGCCAATAAGATTTTAATCACCATTTTGCAGATGGGCAAACTAGCACCTAGCAGGTCTGGGAAATGAATTCCATGTGCTTTCTGTGCTGAATCTCAATAACAAGATGACCATGCACCTCCCCAGGCGAAGAGTTTATGTATTTTAAACTGAAAAATGAAGCCTACCTATCTGAGGATGAGGGTATGGCTAAGGCCAGGAGAAAGACCCGTTTGAGCTTTGTCCTTGTAATTTATTTAGAATTATTAAGTTACATTATTCTCATATGGGGTTTGCTACCACTGACTCTTGCATCTAGATCTGCTCTGTTCAACCCAACAGCCACCAGCCATACGTGGCTATTGAAACTTAAAATTAACTTGATTAAAATTAAGTTGAATGCAGAGTTCCGTGCCCTAGCCACATGTCAAATGCTCAGGAGCTACCAACACGGACAGCATAGAACGTTTCCGTCATCATAGAAAGTTCTCTCCAACGGCGCTACCCTGGAATGTTGGCAGAGACAATAAGAAGGGGACTGCTAATAATGAAGAATGTTTACAGAGCCTTTCCCTGGTTCCCATGTCCCCACCTCCCCAGCTCCCAACATTGCATTCACTGGGGGCTCCCACCTGCTGGCCAGTCCCTCCCTGACCCCAAGTCCGCCAATGCAGAGACAATGGCTTGGCAGCATTCCCAGCCTACCCGTCTGGTAAAGCTTATCATTAAATAATGCTCCTCAACCCGGCAGGGATCCAACGTCCACACCCCACTCCTCACCTACACCACTCCCTGCTGGCTTGGTTGACCAAATTCTTGAGGTCATGCTTCTGCCTAAACTCCTTGGAGGTGAGGCTCAGCCCCAGACCCAGTGGGGAAACCATTTTGGGCACTTGCCTACACTCCTTTCAGGAATGGACCCCGTCCCCAGAGCTCTTGTCTGCCTCCGGGTGCCCTGCTCCGAAGAGGCAGATCTCCTGACACTGGTTTGTGCAGTAACTGACTTCTGGGACCATCCTAGGTTCTAGGCCCCACTCTTCCTGGGTCCAGCCACCGAATTCAGTGCACTGGACTGCCACTGGCTTCCTAAAGCCAGCTTAATTTTTCTCATTTTCTGCTGGTTTTATGGACTGAATTGTGTCCCTTAGAAGCAGATAGTGGGATCCCATTCCCCAGTACCTCAATATGTGAATTTATTTGGAATTAGGCAAGCTAAAATGAGGTCATACTGAAGTAGGGTGGATCCTTAATCCAATCTCACTGCTGTCCTAATAAAAAGAGGAAATTTGGATACAACTAGACAGAGAGGAGGCACTGCCAGAAGCCAGGAGAGAGAGGCATGGAACAGAATTTCCCCTGCAGGTCAGTTTCGGACTTCTTGCCACCAGAACGGTGAGATAATAAATGTCGTTGATTTAAGCCCCGCAGTTTGTGGTACTTTGTCACGGCAGCTGTCTGAGAAGGCGCTCTCACGCCTCTCTACCCAGCCTATCCACTGGTCCCACATGAGTTGCAGATTGCATGAGTCCTGGCATGACTCACGAAAGGCCAATGCTCCTCTGACTAGCTGTGAATGGCCAGCAGATGTCCCAGGGAGTCAGGCCAGTGCAGGAAGGCTTTTCCTTTGAGCTTCACCGCCCTGAAATGGAACCGAACCCATGACCTTGGTGTCATTAGCACAGAGCCCTCGCCAGCTGAGCTACCCCGTTTCTAAGCTCCAGTGGAAGTTTAAGGTCACAGAGATTAGGTTGCCTTTTTTTCCATCGTATTCTCTAAAGATAGGATGAATTACCTTGATTGCAGAAGCTGCCCAAATAAAAATATCTCAACTTCGAGGTTTGCAGAACAGTGTGTACTGGTAGGGGATGGGGAGCCAGCCACGAGGACGAGCAACCACCTATCAGTTGCAGAGTCCTCTAAAAAGATACCCGAGGACAGCGGGACGCCTTGCTGGGGGTAAAAAATACTTTAAACATAAAACCATCCATCTTTTGCCATGTTGCCTTGAAAACACAGGCAAATTAAAGGACGGGGCATGAGTCACTGCTTCAGAACAATCTTTTTCTCCATTGTTTAGAGTGCTTTCACTGTTCAGGAAATTTCTGTTCTTTAGTTAACATTGCTTCAAGAGGGATAGAAAACATTCTGGTGAAGGCATGGAAAAGTTAACTTACTTCTCTAAAGCTTCACGAATCACACTCAGCCTCGGTGTGTCAGTGCCAAGCAAGAAGGGAAAAGCAAGCACTGGACTGCCTTCCCGGGTTCCTGGTGTTGGCAATGGTGCCGGCTTCCATCATCAAAAACCACACGCCGAACCAGCAAGCATGTTAATCCCCAAGAAACCAGCCAAGGTGCCACTTTATAACGATAGCTCTGAGCTCACCTGAATTACAATTGTTAGGTCTAAGTACAGCTGTGAAAATTATCAGCTAAATACAACTGTGATAACATATACAGTTGTTATAAGACACCTGGTCAACCTCACTCCTAAGCGAGGAAGACACATGTAGAAAGGAAAACAGTTGCTGTGAAGAAAGTTCTTCTCTCCTATAAATGAGAGAAATCAAGAACTGTTATCCCACAAAAATCTATATAAGAATATTAAAATTGTCTTTTATATTTGACTCATAATTTTGTGTTCATCAATAGAAAATACAGAGAAGTGAAAAAAAATAAAAATCATGCATAAGACCCTTACCCATGGCTAACTGCTCTTAACCCTTTGTTACATATCCTTCCAGAATCATTTGTTTATTCATTCATTCACTCTCCTCTAAACCTCTCAATATAAGCCTATATAAATTAAAATACTTAAGTATCACGTATAATCTGCTTTCTTCATGATATATTCCATGTCACTAAATATATTTCTATATATCAAAATTTGTAATGCTCACAGAGTATTTTTTTATATGATATATAATGATGTCTGAAGCAATCACCATTAGTATGATTGTGTCGACATACGTCAAAAGTTAAAAAACGGTGTATACATTTTTACCCAGCAATTCAAGTTCTAAGAGTGGATTCTAAAGAAACCATTACTGTTATGTGCAAAGATGTAGCAAAAAAGCTGTTTGTCATAGTCTTGTTTAAGGTTGCAAAATCTAGACACACCTGTAAATAGATATTAATGAAGGAAATAAATAAGTTATGGGTATATCCTGTTGGAATATAAATACATCTACCCTAAAAGTCTTCTTTTGAAGGACACCCAACAGCACGGGAAAATGTTAAATAGGCACTGTAATTCCAGTTTTAAATTTTAAAAAATTAATGATGTATCTGAAATAATAAGATAATGCAATTTTTAAGAAGATAACTCTTTAAAAATATCAGTAAAATTAGAGAGCTGTGAATTTTTTAAAATATGCAAGACCTTTTGGAGAAAATTGAAAACTTTATTGAAAGTTATTTTAAAAGATCTCAAATAAATAGAGAGTGATACAATGTTGATTGGAGAGAAGCTTTACAGCTTTAAGATGTCAATCCTTCCCAAATTAATTTATAAATTCAATGCAGTTTTGTTAAAAGCTGATTTAGAAACTCATTTGGAGGCAAAAGTAGCCATAAATGGTCAAAAAATTTTTGAAGAGCAAAGTACTTTTCAAGAAGAATTATAATGTCAAAGTGATTACAAAGTTACAGAAATTAATACTGTGGTTTTGGGGAGGGCGTAAACAGACTAAAGAAAAAGAAAAGAAAGCTCAGAATCATATTTGCCCTTATATAGGAATTTCATATATGATGGATGTAGTATCAGAAATCAATGGGGAAAGAATGCACTATTTTAATTAATAAGGACCACTTTTGGGGGGACAACTTGGTTATGCAGGTGGAAAAAAATAAAATTATTTTCCAACTGCATATCATACAAAAAAACTCTCCTTCAAGTGAAATAAATAAATATGAAAACGAAAAGCTTTAAGGCTCTTTAAACAGAATATAAATAACTTTATGGTGTTCAAATGGAAAGGATTTATTGAATAAACAAAGCATAGGGAAAATTAAATTAAAATGCAACAGATAACACCATAAACAAAGGAAGAAAAGCTATATACTCAACTGATATATTTGCAATACATGAAATAAATTAAAAATTAGAATTCAGAATATATAAAGAACTCTGGAAAATCAATAAGAAAAGACAAGCCAATGTTTCTATACATTTTTCTTGCTGGTATGTTGTCACTATAGTATTTGGACACAAAAAATCAGAGCTATGATATGTGTCCCTTTAAGGCATCTTTTTTTTTTTTTTTTAAATCCAGGCATTTTTACACCATTTTCACTAAATATTAAAAATGTTTTGAGTCCTAGATCAATTTTACTCTCAGGTTATTTTAGAGCAATTTTATGCTTTTCATTTCCAATTCACAATTTTAAACTGTGTCCTTCATAACGAGGTCATAATTAACTTTAATATAGTTTCTTCAAAGCAGTCATCTGTTTTAAGAAAAATTTGTATTTTTACTTTCCTGAATTCACTAAGTAAACTCTGTCATTCAAGGGGAGAGATGGAGTTGATTGTTTGAGTTTATCCTCTCCACCTGTCCGACCCTCTTTGTAGGTAGTTTCTGAAATATCCCATAGTTCTCAGTCTCTTATAATTTTTAAAATATGGTGTGTCCGATTTAATAGTTTATAACATTAACTTTTTGTGAATATATTAATCTACTACCTTTTCAATGTCTCATATCTGCCCTCAGTCATTTTTCAGGTGGAATCTACAAGTGAAAACAGATTTAGGTTCACTAAATCTTGAGATCGTATCTTTCTGCTTTTAAATATAAAAGCTAGCTTGCCTATAAGCTATATTTGCAGTGCTCATAAATTCCTTCTTAGATGTATATATCTTTTCCTTAAATCCTTTTATGCACCAAATATGGAGAAGGAAAGCCTTGGAACAGTTTTAACATCTTACTTTTAACACAAATGTCTTTTTTGTTGTTTAGGGTTTTTTTTTTTTGGTTAATGGAAAAGCAGATTCTGCTAGCCTGTCTAAGTATTCTACCCAAATCTAGGTCCTTGGTTACAGGAATGTTTTCTTTAATTGATATGCCTACTTATATTTTCTTATTTCACCCTCTTATTTAAAGTTTAAATCCATTTTTCTACAGTTAGGCCCACCAGTTCTTCCTGAATTACCATAGGACTCTTTGTGTAATTTAGCTGTTGACTCAGTTTTAGGTCAAACTTCTATTTTAGTTGTTCTTGCTCTGCATTCGCATCCTGCATGGGTGATTTTATTTCATCTAGCTTTCTAAGGATACACTAAGCATAGTATTTTAGCATTCTGCTTTGGCCCTTCGGTCAGTTCTTACCTTTTTTTGTGGTTGCTTTTGTTTTTTCCTGTCTGTTAAAGTAGTTCCAGCTCATCCCTAACCTGTCTAGATGTTGCCTCCTTCCTGGCCCGCTGCCGGGTTGCCGCCAGCCAGCTCTGCCTCCTCTTCCTGTGGCACGGCTCTTTAATTGGACCCACAAGCTTTGTTGGGGTATTTTATTTTAAAAATATTCTCAGTACATTTGAAGCTTATCTCCCTGGTGTTTGTACTGCTGTTTTGTGATTTAGTCATTTGTCCTTGTACCAGAAAATTCTCCAGTTCTTTCCACAGGATTTCACTCACAGAAATCACCTGGTGGTTTTCCTCATCAACCCCCAAGCCCACTCCCACCCCTTCCCAGTGGGTTAAAATGCAAAATGCAGCCCATGGAAAACGTGAGGGATTCAGGCAGGCCCTTTTCTGACCTATCCCTGCTGTGAGAGACTGAAACCTACACATCTCTTCGGGAGTAAACGACATATCCGTGTGAAGCGAATCAATTTCACATACTCATGATTTCATCTGAGCCAGGACTTAACTGAATAAATGGTGAACCGAAGCCCTGGAGCAGATGTAACAAGTTATTCCAAAATCAATTTTTATTAAAAGGAGAGGCTTAACACTTATCAAAAGCTTTCATTTAATGAATTCAAACCATATTTATTGATAGAATGTGTCAGTGGGTGTGTAACATGTGTGTGAACATGTTAAAAACCAAATTGGGCTGGAAAACTCACACCTGGAAAATTCATGACGGAGCTGCCCATAACTGCAACTAATACTTTATAGGCACCCTACAAAGGCAGCCTATAAAGGCTAAATGTACAGCATACAATGGATATTTTGAAGCCTCCACCGAAACAAATCAATAAATATAAATATGTAGGATAAAGCAAAAAAAAAAGAATTGTCATTCAACAGTAAAGATGCTACATCTAGCACTTCCCAAAACAAATACCTAGAAAAAGTGTCAATCACCAATATAATAATTCATTTTACCAGTGATTTTGAATATCATTAAACTAATTCAATAGTTAGGAAACCTGATTTTGACACAATCATTTTGGAAATGGCTTTTTTTTACTCCATAATACTTGCTTTTCTTTGATTTCACATACAGTTTTCTTTATTTGTTATAATAGTTATAGCATTTGCTCTCATTACCTTATATGCTTAAAATTCCATCATAAATTTTCTGCACATCTAAGCACCATGCAAAAACCCTAGCGATCATTATGCCAGTGGCATTACCTCCACTATGCATAAGCATATGGCAACAGCTTAGCTAAACATTAAGATAAACCGCCTCTTCTCCTTTTTCCTTTATCATTAAACCCACCGTCAATAGCAAATATTTACAAAAACATCACCATGCTAGGGCTCAAAAGAGAATATCACCAACTCCACCTCTGGAAATGAAAAACCTAATTGGATAGAGGAACCTGTTTTTAAAATGCAAAATACTAAGTAGTAAGCTTGGCTCAATGCTACCTGGCACACAGAAGGTGAATTCTGCATCCCATTCAATTAGGTGTTCAATAAACAGAGATATATTCAGTGCAGTGCCAGACAGTCCGCTCGGTGCTGGGGTGCAGCATGATCAAAGGTGCAGAGACCAGCTGGCATGGGGATGCGGCCTCTCTGAGGGGTTGGGTGAACGCGGTGACATTCCCGGGGCTGGCGCGGAATGATGGCATAGCTACAGGTGAGTGACAGAAAAGTCGGCGCACAATCATGTCTAGGAATGAAGGAAAACCACCTATAGTCCAAAAGCAAAATTCAGGGCAGACGGGGTCATGCCAAAGATCAGAGAGGGAGGAGAGGCAGAGGGCAGGAGCTGAAGTTTCTGTTCAAATCAAGGGGGCTGGAGCCAAGCAGGAATCAAGAACCAAGGCTGTCTGAAATGACCATGCCTGGCCTTCAAGCCAGAGTCAGGGCTCGAATGAGCACAGGAGCTTGGCCAGCAGCTCCCCTGAGCTTCTGATAGAGACACAGTTAAAGAAAATTACAGGAATCAGAGGGAAGAGGTCATTCACTTCCATGAAGTCTGAAAACAGTTAAGGGGAGTGGCTTCAATAAACCGGGATATTTATTATTAAGAAATGCAGTTATTAACAAACAACTTCAGACTGAAAGGAGGCACAAAGGGCCAAGGTCCTTTCTGAGTCAGTGAGCAGGCCCATTTGCTAATTGACGGAGCCAGTGGTTTGTTAGGAAAGTAGGAAAGAGCCGGAAGAAAATAGGTATGAATCCAGAAGGTGGAGAACTTTGAATGTCAGGGTTAGCAGGAGGCTAAATTTTCAGTTCCTCAGGGCTAGATACTACATTTGATATTTCTTTGAATATGCAATGGAAATAAACACATAATAAATAATTACTGAATAAGCCTTGATTAATGATGATGATGATGATGAAACAATGAAATTGTATTATTATTATTATTTTTTTAAAGATTTATTTATTTATTTATTTATCCCCCCCCTTGCTGCTTGTGCTTGCTGTGTCCATTTGCTGTGTGTTTTCTCTGTGTCTGCTTATCTCCCCCTTGCTGTGAGGTCCTGCTGCATCAGCCCACCGCACCGCGCGGGCCGGCCTGCCCTCACAAGGAGGCCCCGGGAAGCGAACGCAGGGCCTTCCATATGGTAAACGGGAGCTCTATCGATTGAGCCACACCCGCTTCCCGAAATTGTATTATTTTGAAATTAAATTAAGCATACAAGGTGAAAACTGAATGTACTCTTAATTACCTGTTGTAAGCAACTTTTAGGGCTTATAACATGCCAAACACAATTTGCATTCATTCTCAAACAACCTTATTAAGTAGGTACTATTTTTATTATTATACTCATTTTACAAATAAAGAAACTGAGAAGTATTTTGCTCAAGGTCATACATCTACAGACAGAGCTAAAATTTGAACCCATGATCTGATTCCCAAGGCTAAACCCTTAGCCCCAGTGCCACATCATATAGGAATAATAATATCTATCACCTGTGTGGCAGTTTGTAATTATGAACATTCAGGCTGTAACTTTGATTCTCAGAATATAGCCTTACAAGGTAGCTGGTGTGGGGGTCCAGTGGGTCCCAGGCCTTGGCTCCCCCTCCCTAAGGAAAACTCAACCTGCAGTACACAGTCACGTGCAAGCCCCAGGACACAAGTTAAAATGCCACAGTTCTCCCCACAGGGAAACAATGTACAGATGGCATTGTAGACTGTAATTTTCTACAGAATGTACAGTTCCTTCCTATAATAACATCACCAGACCCCATTTATGTGCTTCATGTGACCCTAGCAGAAACTCTTATGAAATGTCTTTGTTCTGAGACCCCACATGTTGCCCCTCATTTTCCTGCCTCTTTGCAGAGCACTATCTTCATTCTCCGAACCACTGCCTTCGGAGACCTTCTCCTGTCTGTAAGTCCCAATAAATAAAGCTCATGTCTGACATTGTACCAGGTGTGTTCTTTGGTTTTACAGCTGCCCCAACCCATGTCTTTCAGGAGATGGGTTGGAAAAATTGGTGAGCCAGCCAGGAGACCAGAGGACTGCCGGCAGTAGCAGGCATGAGCTCAGGGAAGGGAGAATCCTTAGGGGAAATCCCGGGTTGGCCTATAGTGTCCATGTGGGGAGGGGTAGCTGCCCTCCAGGATGAGTGGGGACCACTGAGAGAATATGTGGATGCCCTAAAATCTCTGGCAGGTATACTGGCAGTGCTACAGCAGGTAGCAAAGCAGCTGCATTTAAATAAGAAAAGGGGAGACTGCCAGATGGCAGCAGCTATAGTATGGCCCCTGTTACGAGACTTGCAGGTGATTCCTGAGGTAAAACAAGTGGCAAAGGCCTCTGTGCACTCCTTAGAAGAAAAGTTAAAGTTAGAAAGGGACATGCAACTGGCACAGGCAGAGATGAAAGATTCTTTAGCTGATTGCCTGTGCCAAGTTAATGATCAGTTAGAAACCCTGGCTTGTAGATATGCTCTGGCTAGAGGCTGCAGGCTGCCTCGAGTCCAGGTCAGGAGGCTATTAATCACCCCTGGGTGGGACCCTAAGGCATGGGACCCTATGGACTCCTCAGATAAAGAAAAAGGGAAAGAATGGGGAAAGGGCTAGGTGTGACAAAATAGGGAAATGTAGGCTGGAGAATTAGAAATCATAGTTTATACTGTAATTCCCTAATTTAAACCTTTTAACAGCCTTAAAATGAGGGTAATTGATCCAATTACCAAATTTCAGTAAGTAAAGAAAGAGACCTAAAAAGTTTTAAGGTTATTCACAATTTTAGAATTTTATTTTTTTAAAAAAATGGTTTTAGCATCCTGTAAAGGAAGAAAAAAGAAAAACATTTCTTGCATAAACTATAATTGTTGCAATTTTATTTGGCTTGGCTGTAATCTCCCTAGGTTATAGGATATTGACAAAATAAATTGGCATTATACTTATTAAATCTTTAAGATGATAAAAATTATAAGTTCATGTTTAATAAAATATAGATCTGTCCTAAAATGAAATGAGTAGTTTTCACAGAACAGAATGAGGAATATAAGACAAGACTTAAATGAATAAAAGTAAATTTCATTGGTTGCTAATTGTAATTTAATAAGCTTACTTAAAGGTAAAAGTAACTTATGGTTATAGGAAGTTTGCAAAAGCATTTTCTAAACTGAAATATTTAAATGGCTAATTCTAGGAAGCCATTAATAAATAAAAACCTGAATTAATATTAATGACAAAAAGTAACTTCATAACAGAAAAACCAGTCAGAAGCCACCTCAATCTGCATATTAAGGAGTAGTAGGAGGAAAATAGTCTTAATTCCATTGGGAATCTTAGGTTTTCATACAATAATAGAGAAAGTACTTTTTTCCTATACTGCCAAAATAAAATACCTGTTAATGTAATCATGGTAAAGGTATAAAAATAAAAAGTAAAGTACTAAAAATAGTTAAGTTCATTTGATATGTTATAAATTGCATTAAAAGTATTTAAAAAGCATATAAAAATTAAAGGAGACAGACTTCAATATTGTCAAACTCTCTTGTCCATTCAAACCAGGCCCCCAGTACCATGCATAATGCCTCTCCAATTGAGTTATTGACTAGGTCGGCCACTATGACCCCTAAAACAATGAAGGTATCTATCACATCTCTGGACATGCTCCTGAAGTGAATAGGAAGTATGTTGCTGTTTCCAACTATTGCAGCAGCCAGCAATGGCTCGATATGGCCAGATTTACAATAGACATTGCCTCCAGACTGGCTCTGTTTCATAGAGCCAAAGGGTACTGTGCACCAGGCCAGTGAAACACTGGTGCCTCCCTCCAGGATCAATGGTGCTGCAGCATGCTGGCTGTGTGAAGGACATACCAAGTGGAGCAATAATAACCAGAGTAATGTGAGTAGAACTTAAACAAACACAATTGGCATTATGGCCTGCTCCCAAGAAGAGACAACATGTATGGTGCTTCAAATCCGAGTTTAGATCTATTAACTGCAGCTCAAAAACAAACTCATGCATCGATTAGTATTAAGTGCTATACCTATATGCCTAATGAATATGATATCTCTTCTATTATAAATCATATGCAGAGGAATATTAAACATGCTGAAAGTCTTTGTAAACTTAATTCATTTTCTAAGTTTATTTTTTCCAGAATCAATGCCTTCCAGAACAAGGTATTAGTCACGTGGGAATTTCATCCAGTTCCAGCCACAGTGCCAAACCCACCTTCTCTTGACCTCAATAAAATAGCCAGAGAATTTCACTCCTCATCAGGGAGGGACTACTGCCCCTGACCAGCAGGAAGCAGCTACAGAAAAATGACCATCACTCTTCAGCTCCCCATTAAGAATAAGGGTGTAAACTCTCTGAGGGGAAAGTTGAAGCAGGTTAGTATAGAAAAGAGGGAAGGAGGCTGGTCAGAATAAAGCCTGCCAAAGACCCTAGTCACAAGGTCCAGTTTGAAAGTCTCGGGCTCAAAAAAAGTCCTGGATAACGTCAAACAGAAAGGCTTCCCCATTGGTTCCCTAAAGGCTGAAAAGTAAAGGTAGAAAGACAGCCAATTAGGACAGCAAATAGCTAGGGCCCTATGTGTGTCTGTGTGGACTGTCCTTATGCCTAAACTAGTTTTTGTCCCATAAACATCTTTCTTTTCACCCATAGTGCTCTAGCCAATACATTTACAGTAGGCTTCAGCAGTAACCCATGCCCACAATTGGACCCAATGTTGGGTTTGCACAACCTACCATCCTTTGGTGCAACAGACCTTCCTTGGACTGTCACTCCCACAAAGTGGACATGTGGAACACCTTGCTGGCATGGCAGAGTATGACCCATTGGCAAGTTTGGGACAAGACCTCATTAAATAATGTGCAATGTTGTGCATATATTCCTGATCACTCTCACAATGTCTCACAAGTTTTAAATCATATGCAAGAGCACATAAGTCATATTAATAAATTAGCTATTAATCCCCTGTCTAACTGGTTTCTTTCCCTTTCTTAGCCCTGGCAACATGTCTTTGTAAGTCTACTAGCTTTGGGTAAATGACTCTTAGTATTCTGTTGTATACTCTACTGTGGCTGTGAAATGTGGATGTAGTGTGTGTCCTATGGGCAATGTGGGCTGCTGCATCGGGGTGGATTGTGGGAGTCCAGTGGATCCTGGGCATTGGCTCCCCCTCCTTAAGGAAAACTCAGCCCACAGTACCTAGCCTCCTGCATGTCCCAGGACATAAGTTAAAATGTAACACACCTCCCCACAGAGAAACAATGTACAAATGGTATCGTATACTGTAATTCTCTCCAGACTCTACAGTTCCTTCCTACAATAATATCACCAGACCCCATTTATGTGCTTCATGTGACCCTAGCTGAAACTCTGTTATGAAATGTATATTTCTGAGACCCTATATATTGCCCTTCATTTTATCGCCTCTTTGCAGAGCACTATCTTCATTCTCCAAACCACCACCTTCGAAAACCTCTCCTGTCTGTAAGTCCCAAAAAATAAAGCTTATGTCTGACACTATACCAGGTGTGTTCTTTTTTTTTTTTTTTTAGGAGGTACTGCGTTTGAACCCAGGCCCTTGTACATGGGAAGCAGGCGTTCAACCACTGAGCTACATCCACTCCCCAATGAGAGTTGGGGTGTGTTTTTCTGCTTTTGTTTTGTTTTTAGGAGGTACTGGGGAACAAACACAGGACCTCATACATGGAAGCAGGTGCTCAACCGCTTCAGCTACATCCGCCCTCAGGTGCATTCTTTGGTCTTGCAGCTTCCCCAATCTGTGCCCTTCAGGAGCTGTGTTAGAACAGCTGGTGTCTTCATACAAGTATGCTTTCTATGTGGTTGGGACCCACAAAGAGAGGGAAATAAATCCAAAATGAGCAGGACTTTAACTTAGCAGCAGGACAGAGCCCCTCAAAACATTAGCCAGAAGTTAAAGCCACAAAGTACAAAAGGCCAGTAAACTTGAACTTGCTTGACCCCTGGGATTACCCGTATCAGAAAGGTCAGAACCGGTGCGTGGGCCAATTTTGAGGCCAATCATGGTCTCTGGGGGGAATGGAGGGGCTTGGTCATATTTTCATGTGAATGGCTTCTTTCTACTATTAGGTTGCCTGGACGTAGTGGTCAGTGACCATGTCTTAAACATCCTTGTATCCCCATCACCTTCACATAGTAGATGGTCAATAAAGGTTACCTGTAAGTCATTTACAGGAAGAAGTTTGGGTGTGGGGGTGGGGTATATGGGAATCCCTGTATTTTTTGTGTAATATTTGTATATTTTGAGTATCTTTAAAAAAATAAAAATATATATATTTTAAAAAAAAAAAAAAAAGGAAGAAGTCTAGATTTGGCCTGGCATTTGTTATGTGAAAAAAATTTTTTTAAGAAAACTGCAGAAAATTTAACACAAAATAAATATAGTAATAGTCCTTTAAAGCAAGCTTTCAAAGATGCAAATAACTAAGTATCATTTTGTATGCATCTCACTAATTTTTACCTGAGCCACAGAGCTTAAACAAAACCATGCACTGCCTTCAGGTGTGACAAGAGCACTTGGCCTTTGGGGCCCTCTTAAGGCTGGCAGATATGTGTGTGATTACCAGGAAGTCAAGTCTCCCGTGCAATTGGTGTGCATCTGCTAGATAAGTTTCCAAGCAAACGTCATCAGACTAGCAGGTGTGCTATTAATCAGAAGCTTCTCAAGATTCACCATCTTTTTAGCTTCTTCCTTTCTCTGATCCATGAGGCAGAAACTAGAAACTTTTATCAGCTCTTGGGACTTGGGTCTTGGTTATGACTGTTACATCTCTGATAACAGAAAAGAGGGTAGTTATCTTCCAAAGTCCCATCTCAACAATTTGAGTTCTTGACTTCTTTTTTTTTTTTATGTGACTAAATAATTTGAAAAGATATTATAACCATCTGTTCATACCACTATAACAACAGCCTCAAACTCATTTTTGTGATACCTCCCATTCAGAAGAGATTCACTTTCCATGCTAAAGAAGAGAATAAGTTAGTTCATGCCAACAGATTTCTCTAGTTGCTATCTGTTCTTCTAAATTGAGCTTAAAATATATCTGCTGAAGTTGTTTCTAATAGTCAGAACTTTATATATACTACCTTGGACTTTAGATTCTGACCTTCCCATTACAAATCTGATCTTAGATTGTAAAGCATAAAATTTAAGATTCAAAGGGTACTTTTGAGACCACTGAGTCCCAAGCCCACATTTTTCAGAAGAGAAAACTGAGTCCAGAAAAAATTAAGAGGTTTTCCTAAGGATCCCAGGTAGTTGGTGAAGAGGTCCAAACACTTGCCCCTTAGCCAGGACTCCTTCCATTTGACAAATTGCCTTTTCTTATATCAGAATTGTCTCAGTATTTACAAAAGAAGACAGACAGGGTTTTCAACAAAGGTTGAAGTTGTGATTGGAAAACAGTGAAAACCTTTGGGTTGAATGAGAAAATGTCTTTCCAAATTATATCATACAATTCCAAATTTAATATTAAATATTAAATCATATAAAAGAAAGTTAACTATTAAGTAAGTCTTTTAAAATATTGATCACACCCTCCATCTTAAATTCATTTTGGTATGCCGTATGGTGCAACTAAGCCAAATGTACTGATGAGTGTTTTTGTGGAAGAGGAGTAGCATATTGCATTCACAGTCATATTTCTGACTGGATGACATTAGCATCTTACTTCGCATGTATCTTTCTTTCTTCATGATCTGAATCACTCATAGATCAGCCAGGCAGTGCCATACAATGAGAAGAGCACTATATTAAGAGTCAGGAGACTTTCTTGTCTGAGCAGTCAACTAGCTGTGTGGCTTGGTGTAGAGCAATGAGCTGGAAAAATAAATAGGTGGACCAGATGGTCTTTAAGTTCCTTTCAGCTCTAAATGTTATTCATAATCCTAATCACAACCATTTTCTTAAAGTAATCATATGGAAATTCTAGCGATGTTAGACTTATAGAATTTAAAAAGAGAAATGCATCCATCCCATTACTGCATCCAAAGTTCTGCATTTCATGTTTCACTTACTCAAACAGTTCTTACATCACATCAAGAAGCATTTACTTCTACAAAAACAAATTATAAGAACAAGAGAGATCCCTTCTGAAATTTTTTCCTGGCCTTGAACATTCTGACCTTGAACTGCCAGCATTTCTTCTAACGTTCAAGAGGGAGCCACAGTCATTCTTGGCAAGGTAATGATCACTCTTTTGCCTCCCTTTAAGAACCAAAATGACCTTAAATACGCGGTCAAATTACTTAAGGAAACAGAAAACTTAAATTCAGTATTCTAACTTTACCTTAAATAAAAACAAATGCATTATTGCCAGCCTTCTTTGGTTAATTTTATATATGCAGTGAACTTTAATTGAAATGTTAAATAGCCATATATTTGTTTTTAAATAAGTCTCTCTCTTTTTTTTTAAGATTTACTTTTTTTTTTTAAGCCATCTTAATCCCCCACCCCCCACCCCCAGAGAATTGGGCAGTTCTCTGTGTCTGTTCCTTGCCCTCTCCTCTCATCCTTCTCCTTCTGTCTTCACCTGGATTCGATCCTGGGAATCTCCGATGTGGGAGAGAGGCATTCTGCCACCTGCGCCACCTCAGTTCCTCATATATTTGTTTTTAATCTCCAGTTACAAGCAATTGTAACACAATTGAGCACACACCAAATCCATATCTGAATAAATTAGTGAAATCAAGCATATCTAAAACTATCCATTTGTTTCCAGAAGTACTAACTTACATCTACTCTTGGGTTTTTCTGCTTTATAGTGTTCACTCATCATGTATATAAGAGACACATGAAAATAAAATGCTCATCTATATTCTACACTCCAATGCAAGCTGTCAGGAATTCCTGCATGGAGGGGAAAGAATAGGTAAACCTTGAGATCCCTTCCAAGTTTAAGATACTATGACTCTGTAATTATTTTTATGTTCAAAGTCTGAAAGCCCATATTTCTGGTAGTGATCAGTTACCAAATGCTCCCCAAATGTGTCACCCATTGCCATTTAACTTAGTTATCCTTTCATTCTATTGACAGACTCAACCACATGGCTGGCTTTGGCCTCTTAGATATCATCAGACAAAAGCAAAGACTTGAATTGGGCTTGTATAGTGAGGCTCGCTCCCTTTTGTGCCTCTGCCATTATCACGAGAACATGCCCAAGAGACACGTGAAGCAAAACCAGTCTCATCTCAGCTGCTATAGCTAAATCAGTCAGCTGATCTCTAGACAGATGAACGAGCCCAATACCAGCTCTTTGACATGGGAGCAGTAGAGGCTTACTGCTGTATCCTGCCTAGGTTTTGAGGCCAGATTTTGTTATTCAGCAAAAGCTAACTATTATACAGTCTTTGACTTCCAAGCAGATATTCTCCCTCAATTAGGAAAACAGAGGATTCTCGATTCTCAATCTATGCATAGGTCTACACTTATAACGTACTCTCAGTTTTATCCATTCATTCTCTTCATTCTGTTAATTCTTGCTTGCTAGACTATTTAGACCATTTATTGCATGTCTATTATTTGCAGGTCCTCCCTATTCTAAAGTGCTTTTGATGCATTAGGGAACAAAACATATAAACGCATTTCGTTTGTAAATTTCCCTGTGGATCTTGCATTCTCGTGAGGAAGACAGACGTCAAACATTCAATATGATTTTAAAAATTAATTACACAGTATATTAGAAGGTGGACATGTTATAGAAAAATTAAACAGAACAGGATGGGAGAGCATAAAGAGATTAAAAGGACTGCGGGATGGGCAGGGGGTGCAAACTGCTTTATTAAGTGGGATGGTCAGGGTATAGCTCACTGATAAATTCATATTAATGAGAAATGGATAAATGGATACTGACCTTGAAGGATGTGAAGGAGTTAGCTACACAGATATCTGGGAGAACGGCATTCCAGGGAGAGGGCATAGCTAGAGAGAATGCTCTAAGATATTCTTCTGTCAGGAAGAATTCCAGCATGACTGAGGTGCAGGAAGCAGGGAGATGATCATAGGAAAGGATACCAGCAAGTCGGGGTGCGGAGGAGGCAGGGGATGTCAGAGCTTCTCATGGCCACCGTAATGGCATTGGCTAAGCGAAATGGGAAGCCCTTCCCTGGTTTTGAGTGGAGAAGTGGCATGATCTGATTTATATTTTTAATTTATCTGCATGGGGAATAGGCTGTAGGCAGGAAGGGAAGAAGCAGGGAGGGCCTCTGCAATAAACTGAGAGAAAGATGGCAGTGGCTCAGGCCAGAGTGGTCGCAAAGAAGGTGATGAGAAGTGGTCAGACATATTTGAGGGTGGAGTTACGAGAATTCTCCAGACAAGAGGTATGAGAGGAAGAGAAGCCAAGGATGACTCACCTTTTTGACCTAAGCAATTCGAAGGGTGGAGTTACCAGCTGAGATGGGGAAAACTATGGGTAACGTACAGCTGAGAGGCAAGATCAGGGCTCAGGTTTGAACAAATCGAGTTTGAAAAGTTTATGAGACAGTCAAGTGGAGAAGACAAGTGAGGAGTTTTGCATATGCAAGTGGGGACTTGGGAGAAGGGTTTGGCTTGGAGGTACAAAGTCGGGAGTCATCAGTGTTCCATGCTATTTAAAGTCACGGGCCTGGAGGAGATCCCAGGGGAGAGATCATAGAAAGAAAAAAGCACTGTCCCCAGATGAACATGAACTGGTCACAGAGAAGAGGACACACCTCCAAGAAGACCTAGAAGAAGTGAGCCATGAGGTCAGAGTTAAACCCAGAGATGGTAATGTCCCGGAAAGAAAGGAAAAGTATATTAAGGAAAGAAAGAATATTAAGGAGGAGGGCGTTATCTGCTGTGTCGAACGCTGCTAAGAGGTCAAGAGAATGAGCACTGAGAATTGACTGACGGTTTTAGCAACATGGAGGTCTTTGGTGACCTTCACAAAAGTGGTTTTGGTGGAGGGCTCAGCAGGGGCTCAATCCTTAAACCAAGCAGATCTCTTCATGCTCTTTGCCAAATTTATAGGAAAGTTGCCTGATCCGCAGTAAAAGAACTGAAGGCAGCCTGGTTCAGAGAAGGGTCAAAACATGGGCTGCCTACCATCACTGCACCCAACTGAACAAACAGACACAGATGCTGACCTGCCCACATCCCTGCAGGCCGTCGAGACGACGTCCCGGGACATCTCTTTCTTTTTTTGCCAACTCTTGGAGGAAAAAGCTTAATCAGTCATCTCATGTTTTTCACCCATGCTAAATTAATAGGCATCCATTGTTTTTTTCCCTTGGAATTTCATGACCAGTGGATTTCTGTATCTTGGTTTCTTGCTGCTTTTATGAAGTAGTGTCAAGGTATGGATACCCTCAAAAAAAAATGTTTCAGACATATTCACAAGTTGACTATTTCAGTGTTCGGAGGGAACGGATGAGGCTAGGCTTAACCTACCTACAATCTCCAAAGAAGAATATTAAACTTGGACGCCACTCTTCCAAATTAAACTTTCTTCACATGGCTGTTATGCTCCTGTCACTTATTACCTTACAAAGCTTTTTTGTGAGTTTAATTGGGCCTAACTAGTTCTCCAACAGTACAAAGAAGAAGGAATTCCTTAAATATTGAATCCACTTATGACTCAAGGTGTCATTTTCTGAATGTGGCTGTTAAATTCGTAGAATTAATTACCCTTTGAATTAAAGCTGTTTTTTTCAGACACTCAACACATACAGTCACAGCTCACATAATGCGTAAATTCAAGATTTTATCCATTTGTCAAGAAAATTTACTCCCAAATGCTGCATTCAAAAATCTCAACCTGACAGGTTTACTTCCTTCCAACTCTGGAATTAAGGAATCTTTTGCTCGACGTTCCCTACCAATCAGAGGTGCTTTATATTGATCTCTTCTCGGTTGCTCCTTACTGCCACCTTGGTCCAGGTATTAACAAGTCAGAGGTCAGCTGCCCTTTATTTGCAAAAACCACTATTCCTTTCCTTTGCAACTCTTGACTCTTCACCTCCTTCAGAAAGGACAACCAACCATCTCTCTCCCCACTCCGCATGGTCCTGGAACAAGGGGGCCATCGTGGCTTTATATTAATTACACATTTCCTAGTCATTCTCTCCCACTATTTCGAAGGCTCTCCAAGCCTGGAAGCAGTATTCCTCAAGACTCCCAGGAATACAAGACACTCAGCCAGGCAACCGCATTCCTGGAGCAGAGACTGCTCCCAGCAACCAACTCCAGATTCCTGTATGAGGACACCGGAAGGTCGGTGGCTATTCACACAGCCACGCCACAACGACACAGGCACACGTGCACAAAACCTGACAGCTGTGTGATTTGTCCACGCTCACGAATCATTTCACCATTCCCAACATACTGTGCTTATGACAGCTGCCTGGTCGACTCGGCTTCTCAAGGAGAAAGCTGCCTTGGGTTTGGAATTCAAATTCGCTAAGAGCCTGAGAGGTTATAAACGAGCTATTTTGCTTTCGCATTTACGAGGGAAATGTTATTTGCAGATTTCATTTTCCTAGCGTTCGCAAGATAAACAGTAACTGAAAAAAAATTGTCAGAATAATTCACTCAGCTGTCTTCCTTCCCTTCCACCACCACCTCCCACACATCTTTGATTTAAAATTTAATTATTTACATTTGACACGTTAGTAACAGAAAACGGCATGTTAGAATTTCCAATTCTAACGGCTTCCTATTTAAAAAAAAAAAAAAAGACTGTTTAGTGGAAATATTTTTGTTGCACAAGAAAAGAAAACAGTGGGGAAGAACATTTTTAATCTGCAGAGAAAACGCTCAAGCACCCCCTAGCCCCGCTGCACTAGCAGAGACTCCCAGCACCGGGAGGCGACGGCCAGGCGTGGCAGCCGCGGTCCCCGGGAACCTACCGCCCTTCATCATGCCCACTTCGTAGCACTTGCGCAGCCGGCACGCTTGGCAGCTCTTCCTCCTGTTTTTATCAATGGTGCACTGGTTGGTGGCCGGACACATGTAGTCGTTGTGCCCTATTTAAAGGAAGAGGAAAGAATTAATATTATGCCGGGAGACTTGGTTCCTCGGGATCCAGCTGCTGGGAGGCTGCTTTCATGTCACTGACTTGCCCTTACCAGGCTGCTACCTCAGCCTGCCTTCTTTTTTCTGTCCTCTAAGTGGAAAACAAAAAATCCTCTCCTGCACTTAATTTCTGCCTCAGCCCATTGCTTTTGGGAGTTCTTTGGGCAAACTGCCCTCAGTTCACACAGCCTACATTTTGGGCTCCATATTTTATGTACTTTCACAAGGTTATGTTTTCTCAGCAGGTAAGACCAGACCGCTGGCTCCAATTGTCAGAGGAGAGCTGCTAGACATAGGACGTTCAGAGGCTTTCAGAATGGCCCTTCTTAAGAGAGAGGTTAAAGACCCTTCAAGTCGGTATTCAAATGAAGTATGGACTCCCTCAGTTCAAGGGGTGGGCTGGGGCGCTAGAGAAGGCTCACTCGCTGACGGGAGCCCAGGAAGTTACTCAGCATCTCTAGCTCTCATTTCGCCCCCCGCTAATCCAGAGAAAAGAATGGCTCCCACTACTATAGTATTCCAAGAATTTAATGTGAGAATACATGTTGAGAACATGCCACAGTGTTCTAGATGTGACTAGTACTCAATAAATACTAATTGTTGCTATTATTGCTATTGTATTATTAGTCCTCTTTCTTTTCTCTCTTGTTTGTCGAATCTCAAATGATACTTTTTCATTGGCTTTTTTTCCTTAGGAGGT